>JABASC010000300.1:0-47199 GCA_019776185.1 Plutomurus gul
CTTAAGATAAATCAAAGTTCTTTATAGTTACGTGGCAGGTTGAAAGTAAAGTGGTGGGGAGGACGTGTGGACTATCCGAAAACAAATAGATTTTGACTATACGAAAACAAATATATTTTGACCATACGAAAACAAATAGATTTTGCCTATACGAAAACAAATAGATTTTGCCTATACGAAAACACATAGTTACTATACGAAAAGACATTGTTGGCCTTGACTGTAATTTGAGTCATTGAATGCCGTCCAGTGGACAGGGTTAATTTATTTACAGTATTCGGTAAATTACAGTTCTACATATTGTAGCACTGTACGAAACAAGAAAATGTTTACCCCATGGCTGAGCAGAAACACTATCCAAGTGATACCGGAATCAATATCACATTCCACATGACCTGTGGCCTCTATGGCAGCTTCAACAGCTGCTGTTAAATGACTCACTCCAGTCCCAGTCCGCAAAATAATTTTTGTCAAACTTTTAGTCTCGGCCTACAAATAAATTTAAAATTAGAAAAATTTAAAAACGCAGATTTGTTCAGTTGTTAGTTACTCAAAGTAAGAACGGGATACGTAAAAGTTCATAAAAAGAGTTATAGGGTTTACATTCAACATTATAAAATTATAAAAAGATTGGCAAATTGGGCTACCAATATATCGTCATCTGTCAGCAAGCAAAAAGCCGAGAATTTTATTACTCCCAACTTAACAGGAAAATTTGTTATGACCTGAGCTGAAATGGGCTGATTAATTTGATGTACCATGTTTAAATTAAATTGCACACACAAACTGCTAACGGAATATCAATCTCTCTCCATCTGCAATCTACAAACTCTATCTCACATCACAAGAACTAACAAAATATTCAGTTGTCGTTGTCAGTAAGACAGAATTTCGCCATGAAGTGGCATTTTAATTAGATACACGTAAAATAGCGTGTCCCTTACTTAACCAACTTAACCTTAGCCTTTTCAATTCGTAATTCTTATTTTAATGTTTAATGATGAATGAGTTTTACCATGTTAATTACCATGTTATTGTTGCCTCTTGACACCTGATGAGTCGAGTGACTGCAATGGCGAAGGCTTGGAAATGTTAACGGTCAGCACTCAGATCAGTAGCACTAAACAAATAACAATGTTATCTGAAAGAATAATGAAGAGTCAGTCAGTCGTGACCAAATTTAATGCTTTTAATTTAATTGTGCACCGACATTGTAATCTCAGCGATAAAGGGATCAGTTAAAATACTTAACAACCACTTATACCCACAAAAACAAATAAGTTAATCATATGTAACAACATACATTCTAAACAAATAACCCACAAATATTTTCATCACGAAAGTGCTTACATTCAATAATTATTATATAGTACTGTGTCTTTTGGCAATTACATGTAAAATGTAACAGTCGTCATTGAATAAATGATTTTCCCCCTACAAAAATTTCCTTTAATTGTTAATGCAAAGAGTAATGATAATGAATAAAAACAGCAGAAAAATCGAACTGTCCGGTACCTTCATTTGCGAAGTTGCGATGACTCTTCTGAACGAACGCGGTAATTTTTCCACTTTCCACCACACTCCATTCCACTACTACGAAACTACGAAACTACGATTCAGGTAACAAGATAGTAAATTCGCATGTGTGATATCATATCACCATCTTTGCCCGCCTTGCTCCTTGCTTGCTGGTCGCTCGATACTGAAACTGAGACACACTGGAGTGTGGGGATTATGTATAGAGATGGATGTGAGACTCATTCAATATGCTGGAATGCACTAATGCAGCATGCAGCTAATAATTAGATTAGGATCGGAATCACTGATAAATCCCACTATATATACTCGGTTTAATTAGTTACCATTTAGTTACGGAATCGTCACAACTACACCGTACACAAAAAAAATTGATAAAGAAGATGCGTAATATATGCTATCTGAATTTATCGCCGATATATTATCGGTAATACCAATATTTAAGTTATATCTTAAATACGATCTTAAATAGATATAATATCTTGGTCTACATCAGATATGACGTAGACCGCAAAAAAATCTAAAAAATTGCAAAAAAAATCAATTGTATTTCAGAATCTCCCAAGAAGATGCAAAGAAGTAGCTGGTTAAGTCTTTATAAGTTTATTTATTTAATAAATATTGCAGTCAGTTCACAATAGTTGATAAGTGCACACCCAACAACATTTATCATCGTTGAGTGTGCATGTAAGTATTGTATTGTATGCAGTAGGTAGGCCGCGCGTTTCCATATTTGTAAGTAACATTCAAATTGTCCACAATTTCAAATCTTTGACTTTTATAACATTACTGCACATACTAATTAACTTTAATAATTCCTAAAACAACTCAATCCATTCCTAGCTTTCTTTTTTCTACCTTTTAATAATAATAATAATACATATTATTGCACCCTGCACAAAACATATTCGCAAAAGTAATCTTCATCCTTTAATTTAACAGACATACCTAATGTGGTCAGGAATGTATTGTAATGTTTTAAAGAATCACATTATAAACTTACATGGGAAACCTATATAATACACAGTTTAATTATGGTATTGGTCCAGTACTTCGTATAAAATCGTAACTCGTTACTTATTAATAATACTTGTCCATGAAATGAAAACATTAACAAAATTATCCTTACTATGATTATAACATTTACAATTTATTAGCAATTAACATAAATGTTTTTGGTGAAACGACTGTACACACTAAATGAGAGTTCCGGGTAGTTAATGCTTTCAACTATTGTAAAACACTAGGGAAAAACAAATCAACAAAATACCCCATGATTGTTTCACCGGTCAGTTAAAATTCCCCGTTCCGGTGGCTGGTAATCAATGAAAAAGCAATGGTCGATCAACTGTATGTACAGTCGATACGGGAATCACTCTTCCCCCAAAACTGTACACATTTAAGGTACGATCATAGCTTTTAATTTCGTAAGGTAAATGAATACACTCACAATTTGCGTACTGTGGAAGACCTCCCTACTACGAAATGCTACATTTTTCTAATGCTAACAACGAAAAAGGGAACACTTGGCTTCCCCCTTCCCCCCGGGGTGGAGTGGGACGGAAACCATCATATTTTATAGAAATACACCATTATACATGCGTACAGTCATTTAACATAGAGATACACTAGCACAGTACTCAACGCTTTCTTAAATCGCTATAACGAGTAATCGAGACAGAATTAAATAATACCCACCCAAAGCCAACAACCCCAACAACAACAACAGACCGAAATGATAACATCAAAAACATAACAAAAACTAGCCACTACTAATTACAGTTACCTAATTTTTTCCTTTGTAAACTTTTTTTTAGACGTTTGGCAATTGAGAAGACGTGATTTTGATTCGGTATTCTTTCTTTTAAATGCTATAAGTGTCTTGCTTGCCCCAAAACTCTATAATTAATATTTAACTATGATAAAAACATAACACTGAAGTGTGCTAACAGAATGTTCATTTACATGCTTTATAGTGAGTGCATGCACAATTACGCGACAATAATACAACGACCCAGAAATAGTTACTCCATGTCCACCTTCCCCTCTTTAAACAAGTGAGAGCCTATTTAATTCTATTTGTGAAGAGATTCATGTAATTTGGTGCTTGGTAATAAGCATATAGGAGGAATATGGAGAGGGTTCCAGGTCTACGAATCTATATACCTAGGTATATGTAACAATAAGCCCACCTTAAGGTTAAAAAGTGTTCCTTGTGTTATGTTGTCTATGGTAAACTAGCAATAAGCGGGCTGTGTGCCACATTATGCTTATTGTATCCGCAGTAGTAGCTACATTAATTCCTAACTCTAAATCTATCTATTAGTTAATGTAATATCTTTGTACACCGAGTTTGTCCTCAAACACCGATTTAAAAAAAAGCATTTGACCGAGAGTGACCCTATTCAAAACAAGCAGAAGCAAAAATCTATTTAAAAAATTTGCTCTCTACTTTGTTCGAAAAATGGATCATTCTTTCGCTAACCTCACTAATTAATTTACGTCACGAACTTCATTATACAATTCAACGTTATTTTCGCTTATATATTAGTAGTAGTAGTAGTTAAGGCACAGCCATGTGTTCTCGTATATAAAAATGATATGTTAATTAATACATGCACAATTTTTAGTAGTAGTAGTATTATATAAACATATTACCTACGGTTTAGTTTATAAAAATGTAACACAGATTTCTGTTCTTTATTATTTAGTTAGTGTGTATGTGTTATATGTAGTAGTTAGTTAGTACAATAGTATTGCTGACGTTTCCTATTTTACTACGTATATATAAATCGTAAAACGTGTCAACAAAACAATATTATTTAATATTATTATGACGACGGTGACGAGTCAGGTGATGATGAGTAAATTGGGTTATTGTTTATCTTCTATATCTAAAGGTTAGCTTACCACACTAGAGAATAATCTAAATTACTGCATTATGTGTTTATGATGTGGTCCGAGTGAAGATCCTCTCCAGGGCCGACTCTTGGCCACGAAGCAGACGGCGGACGCGATGTATAGCAACAGCAAGAGACCACAGACAACGGAGAGAACTAGAACGGAGTTTTTGGTGGGGCAGCTACCAGCCGGACCGTATTCACCGTCGAACTGACGGGGTCCGTACTCGCTGGGGCTCATGGGCCCATTACCGTAGGAACGAGTGCCGGAGCCTCCGGCGAGGTTGTCGAACGAGTTCTCATTGGGCATCGAGTATTTGGGCATGTTGCTGGGCAGCTCTTCGTTGAAGTCGAGTACAAGGATCTCCTGACTAAGGGTGAGGTCGGCGCTGGTGGCGTTGGGGTTCGCGATCGAAGTGTCACTGCCGTCCCCAGCAGCGCGACGCTTCCTTCTGCCGTAAGAGTCGAATTTCTCGCGGTTGTACGTACACTCGGCCTATTTCCACAAATTATTCATTAAAATACCTGAGACAGACATTAATTAATAATGTGACGCATTATGTAATAAGACTTACAGCAGGACATGGTCCAAGGCAGTATTTAACGTTGCACTGGAAGATGACTCCGTATGACTCGGTGAAACGGAATGCTTCATATTCTGAGATCAGAGCAGATTGACTGGATTGAGAGAATTTGGGAAAGATGGATGGCTCCACGGGGCAACTGGTAAAGAAAACGTCAAAACTATTTAACCTTATTCTTTTTTTTTTTTTAGAAAATTAGCTTCATCATCATCATACATTTATAATAATGAATGAAGAAGATGGGAATGAATGGAATCTTTTTGAATACACTTACCCATCATCATCAATAATGTTAAAAGTAGATCGTGAGTCCTTGGCCATGGCAATGCAGCTTCGTGCAAAGATTCCGTAAGGAGCTACAGGAAAAAACACAAGAGAACAGCAATTAATGGCGAGAGAGTCGTGAGGATATTCTATGTAAGTACATTCTCTACTCTATTCAGTTTCCTCATCTTCTGTTCTGTTTACATTTTACATACTGAACAGTCTACATTTTCCACGATTACTAGTGAGCGTACTAAATCAACGGTTTTACCACTGAATGTGATATAATGAAGCAGCAGGAAATAATGTGGCTCACTCTCTGTCACTCATTGACCAGCAATTATTATTATTATAACACAAATGAATGGAGCAGCATATAAACGTAAAGGATAGAAGTATATTTGGGAAATTCAGAAATTATTAACAGAATATTGAACTACATTGAGAGGTGAGAGCCGGAGAGCTGCTTTGATCGGTACACAAACTGATATGTCGACCTAAATGCAAAAGACAAAGAACTTACTGTTGTTGGGAATTTCGATGCGGAATGTGAGACGATCTCCGATGCGCACCGTCTCCACTTCTTTGCCAAAGTTGTCCAAGATTTTGATCTTTGGTGGAGGCGCCTCAGGTGCAGATGTGATGGAAATTGTGTCCAAATCACGAATTGGCATCATTCCGAATGTGATGTTGCGAGAGCTGATATCGTATGTGCACTTGACTTTGTAGATTTTGTCGGCTTTGGTCATGACCACGGAATGATGTTGAAGAACCACGGTGTTCGTATAAACTCCTCCCTACAAGAGAACGGACGATAAAAATGTCAAATAAATATGCGAACCTTTCCCCCTTTATTTGCCCAAGTAGACAAGTAGTAGTAGTATAACAGTATATTTTGTGGCTGATAATGTTGCATGTGTTTGTTTGTTTGTTCGTTCGGTGTGCTTACCACAGACTGAGTGTTACAATCTTGACCAGAGAGACTGAGGTCGAGCCGGAAAACATCTGAGTCAATGACATCCACGTTGCAAGTCTCTGAACGGCCCATAGCGTAAATTCGTCCGTTGAATGGCTTGTTGGTGCGAACTTGCACGGCAATTCTAGTGTCCTTGCATTGTACTTGAACTGTGTAAGGAGAGAATAAGTACGTATCATTAGTATTCAAAGTTTAAATTAGGAATAATTAAATATACAAATTTTAAGTTATCAATTATCAAATCATCGTTAATTTAATTTGCAAAGTTGAGTGTAAAATTCCAAATGATACAAAATATCTTCAAATTTACCATCGTAGCAAGTTCCGGTGTGGTCACAGTCCTCTCCATTGACATCTGGCTTGAAAGTTCCTGGGTTCATATTGATGTTAAGGGGATCGTCCTCCAACGTGATAGTGTCGGCGGTGGGCGGCTTATTTTTATTCACTGTCGTTTGTTCATCGCACTGATTCTCTTGGTAGGTGCCCAGTGGGTTGCCATTGTCGAGCAGAGGTCTCTCGGTGTTCTGCAATTTTATACCATTTTCATTTAAAAAGCGGCATTACATGGAAACGGAAGAAATTGTCGATGCATACAAAATATTTGAACAAATCATGTACATGATACAGGGATATATTCTGAAACCTTTGTTAGAGACCCTCAAACATTTCAATTTTATTGTAGATCTCATTATTTGATGTACAAATTAATTAACTGTCCATGGTGTTGTTTTAAACTAAAAGACCTACTACTTATTATTATACGTAAATATACCAAAAATGTAGCTGGCCCATCAGGCAGCGTTCTGTGATCCATATGGTACAGTTGGCAGTTGTAACCGGAAGTGACAGTGCTCTTGAACAGGAAAGATCGGCACAAGAATTCATCTTCAATTTCACAGGCTCGCTTACATCCAGCCAGACCGGACGACTGTAATTCCTTGTCCACGTAATAGTGAAGGCCGACGTAGTGGGCCACTCTGTCAGCTGGAACACCCACTTTGGCTTCATTGTACATTTTCTTCGTTTTGCACGTTTGGTTTCCTTGCAAGCAGAGATTCTCAAAGTAGTCGACTCCTGTGGCATCCACGAAGGCAGAATCGGGGGCGGTCCGTCTGTCCTCTTCGCTGAGGTGACACTGGAGTGTCACGTAATTGTACTCGGCCGAGCGACAGGTAAATCTTCGCTAGAAATTAAAAAGTTAAAAGGTAAATCGGCGCTGTGGGACATTCACAAAAGACAATTCCGCATGTTAAATAATAAAATAATGCATTCGAGAAGTTTGGAGGGAGAAAAAAATTTAATGAATCGCAGATTACACTGCAACCAAATGTAACGACCACCAGCAAAAAAGTAATTACTTTACATGCACTACTCCGACCAGACTCATCGTGTGCATAATATTATTTGCCTTGCTTGCATTTTGGACGAGCAGGCAAACGGAAATTATAACCATTACCTTCATATTATATTATAAGCTTTAATTTCACAGGATAACCATTCTAACATTATACACTAGCCAGATGTTTTCTGTCTCTCTTCTGTTGTAATTATATTGACGTTCACTGTCTTGACTTGTCTATCCTTTACTCTCAGGACTCAACAATCTTTTCAGTGAGCATCAAATTAAGTTTTTCATCTTTCATAATGCTGCGTTCACAATTTGCTATTTTGCTAAAATAAGTAACTGGGTTTACGAAAAGGCGAATTCATATGCCCTGCATTTTTTTCATTACCTCACAGCTTGACACGATAAGGAAGAACAAAGAACAAGGAGTATTACAAATGCAGACACTCCACGACAAGTTTCCTTGTTACAATTTGCTAACAATTACGCTAGTTGTATTTAGTAATAGAAAAGATCAAAAACTCTAAGGATTCTGCTGTCACAGTTCTTGCAAAAAGTGTTTGAGCGTTAAATAGCAAGGTTAAGTTTGTTAGATTGTTTGATCATCAAATCCACACCCTTATAATTACTACGAAAACATATCTCTGTTGGTTTTAGGCAGTAGCCAAAGGCGCAATAATTATGATTGCTTTCGTTTCGACAGAATGATCTAGTTGGTAACTCACAATTTGTTTGTTTTTCCACTAAATTACATCATTTTTGCTGGAAACCTTCAAAACGAACACATCTAAGCACTTTTACAAAGCTGCAGGAATGTGCGTAATAGAAAATGACGTATAATTTTCATAAATTACGTTTTAATGCTGAGGAGAAAATCTCTGTTGTGAATATTAATTAATGCGTGCACAATGGTCCTAGTAATAACTATTACAGCGTGTTATAATTGCCAGAATACAACGTTTGTTCCTCTTAGGAGTGACCGAGACATTTCATTTTACCTATATAGATATGATGAAATTTTCCATAGTCATACTACAGGAATCATTTTTAATACTACATACAACATAGGAATAGGAACATTTTTCCGTATCCAAAATGGAACAGAGTGCGCATGCATAAGCGTAATACACTGTAGCTTTTTTAATTAATACATAATGCACTTAGCAAAGATTTTTTATAAGCGTTCAATTATTTATAGGTCAGTGCATATGGTTAGGTTTTAATCAATTTGTTAATTAAAGAGGTCTGCAAAATCGGCCAAATTTTGGGCCACTACCCCTTTGTGTTGAAAAATGGCTACCGTACTACTACATTATTTCGTCTGTTGCTATTTTTCACTTAAAAATAGAAATACAATAAATACACGAAATACACTCTTAAACTGCAGATGTTCCATACACAACGAACATTTACGGTTCATAAAAAATCGAACGAATTGTTTATTCTGACTTGTGAAAGAATTTTTGTCCTTAAGGTCGATAGGCACCGATTGTGAGTTCTACAAAAAATAGAGCAGCAATAAAAAGTACTCTTAACAATTTCACTAGTACGGTCGACTTTCGTCAGAGAAAATGCCCTATTAAATATGCGCCCTAACCATAAAGTGCGTACAGTTTGCCATTCAGCAACTTTACAAATTAATGGACAATAGACAGAAAGTAATCCTAAACTAAACCAAAATATCTCTCTCTCTCTCTCTGTATAGTACAATAGCCAGTATGCAATCATGATCGTCATCTTAATGCAGATGTTGTGGAAAGCATTCAGCGACCGACTGGTGTTCTTCTTCTGCTCGCAACAAAGACGTTAAACAGTAATAACAATAAACGATGTATTATTACAGCGTTATTGTTGGTGGTGTTAAAAAGCAATGCCATTGTCACAATTCTGGTGGCCGCCAGCAGCTCCTGCGCTTCACCGCAACAATCACACACACACTTACACACAGAGACACGGACAGAAAAGAAAAACAGTTTTAATAGTAATCCTCCATCTCTCATCTCCACTCCCACCACCACCACACAAACTGAACAAAATTACGAAACAATTTCATTCGAATTCATCCCATTGTAGCCCATAACCGCACGGCACAGTAAAAGCCTTTGGAGTGCAGAGGAATTTTATCCGCTTGCACTCATCTAGCACACAGAAAGAGAAGAAAGGAAAAAAAATGCAATGATTCCAAACGAATAAAACCCGATAGATAATCCTCTAGCGTGAATGAATTCGCAGAAATTCTACACATTAAAGGATCATAATCAATTTGTGATGGACAGGCTAGGCTACACAAAATATAAAGTTCAGTTAGCTAATCGTCACGGTCAGTCAGCGTCCACATCAACACTACACAAAGCAACAACAGCACCATAAGGTCGGGTCAAAACAAAACTGCCCTTTCTTCTCTTCCTAGTCTTATTCTCCGCGCATGCGTACACAGTCTAACATAATAACTCTGCTAATAATTACTGTACAAACATAAATAATAATAAATTCAAGCAGGTTATAGTTTTCTTTTTTAATAGTTGTTGCAGGCTGTAGACTGTGTCTAATTATAGGAAGAAAATATTTTTCCCTTGCTCCACATTACGTAACGTACAGTTTGCAAGTAACGATTACAGTGCAGTCTCTATTGGATCTTAATAATTTCATTTCACAGTGCAGCAGATGAGTGTATTTCTTTGTCATCTCTCTGATGCTTTATTCGATTGCTCCAGATCAACTCGACCATGCAATCCCAACGTAGTGTCGAAAACAACACTATAAACCAGGAAAAGAATTACTTAATATGTGATGTGTGTATTTCTAGAAAGAATATTCTCTCTCTGTGCGTTCTGTTCTGAGTGTGCACCAAAAAGGACAGGATATTCTTCTGCCATCAGTCAGTGTGTAAATAATGGTACACGTCTATACAGTGTATATATGTATAGTAGATCATGAGAGACCATGCAGACCAGACCAGACCACAGAGAGCAGAGCACACAAGCAAGGAAAAGGTAACCGTACAGATTTGGCATCTACTATCTACAGTATACAACAGGTGCATTGAGAACCGGGTAAAAATTTTCGCCCCACCAACTCCGTTATTTATTGTCAGTTAACATTTTACACTCAGCACACACAACAAAGACGCTTTAATTCCTATTCAACTTCTCACAGTGCATACGTGCTAGTAGTACATAGATGCATTTTCTAAAATGTATTATACATACAAGCTTTACCCTATACATTTTATGTTACTCCTCCTCATTGCCATTATATTGCTGATTTGTGCAAAAGGATGCACACGAGGAGTATTTACTATATACTGTGTATTACTTGTGTACTTCTAGTAATGACTGTAACAGTTTACTCTCTCTGTATAGTAGTTGTGTTTTAAATATTATGATTCGCACTAGAGGTAAGAAATCTTGCCAAAGTCTATATGGACACATTGACTCGTTTTATATGTCATTGCATATAAACAGCAGTAGGCAGCAGTAGTACCTGTATAAGAGATATTCTGGTAGATTTGTTGTGTTTGTTGTGATTATGTGTTTGGGATGTGGTCTGATGCGACTTCACTGTCTGATTGCATTCTCTTTTTGTATCTAGGGGAGTAAGTGAATAAGTCAAAGTCAAAATCAACCAAAACCAACTTCTGTTACTACAACTAGTAAACCTCTCTAAAGTATAGGCGTACAAACAGACAACACAGAGTCATCATATATCAATCGGTCACAATGTTACAATGGAAAACAATGTATTATCAGGTAGAGAACAGGCATTATACAAAGTATTCTTGCAATTGCAACGCAATGCAATTCAAAGCAATACAAAAAATACAGTTAAAAAGTCTCAATCAAAATGAAATGCTATATGCACGTAGAGAAGAAGTACCAGAAGTAGTAATACTGACTTTATTCTGTTTTTATTTTTGCCCCTTTTATACATGTAGGATATACCTATCTTCCGCTTCTTCTTGATCGTCTACAAAATGTCTCTTCTGTGTACCTTAAGTATGTATGGTGAGGAGGTCCGTTATAATTTCCTCTACTTACTACTACTGCTGCTGCTACTGTGTGCACTATTATACTTAGATTTGAGTGATTGTGTGTTGTGAGTGTTTATTACCCGTAGTATAGGTTCTATCATCATAGTGCATGTACAGTACTGTACCACATCGTGTATAAATGTCATTATCAGTAGCACAGTTCGCCATATCTCTCGCGTAAATCTCTCTATATTGAATAAATGAGCAATAATACATACAACACAAGCAGAAGAGTGGTTGGAGAAAAAATTGCTCACTATTTACGTAATACAACAAGACACGCGGATAGTTAAGGACTTTAGCTCTCGTAGAGGGAGAGAGAGAGAGAGAGAAATGAGAAAAGTAAATGCAAATACGCGGAATTTTCTCTCTGTGGGCATTATAGTGGTTGTGGCATTCATGAACGGAAGATTAAGCTTTGAGATAACCAAGGCCAGCTCTTTAAAATACCACTACACGAAAACATGCATACCTACCGATTCACCTACTAACTAACAATAAGAGCCACGCATTGGATTGGCATCTATTATGTATCTGGTAGTAGCAATAATTGTATAAACGGTATGGTGCACTATAACAGTAAGAAGTATAAGTAGCAGTATAGCAGCAGCAACTTTATAGTCATAAAGGTAAACCGAATCTGGTTGTAAATCTTTATGAACGATGAAAGAATTGTGAGAATTAAATTCTTCTTCCCTCGTTAAATGCTTCTTCACTCGCTACTTGCTCCCCTCTTCCTCCTATGTAGTGCCTGCTACTACTGAATTCCTGCACGCAAACGAATCGCTAAACATTTAATAATATTAAATACGATGTGTACAAAATTTTCTCAGCTGTAAACTTTGGATTTTTTATAAGAATAGAGAAAGAGCAGTGCAAGGAAAAATTAGTACATACTAGCGCACATGATAATTGGCCATGTGTTATTGAATCTCTCTCTCGATGCATGCGTCCAATATTAACAGTGTACAAATTTGGTGAACTGTGTGCTGTACTGTACTTAAATTCGAATTAAGAATTGTTCTATGGAGCAAGAAAGCTGTACTTTTTGCTACAAATCCAGCTTAGCCTATCTAACGAATGAATGAAGTGAACTTTACTACAGTTTTGGCCTCTGCTGCCGAGCTTGACCAATCAAAACACAACGAACGAATGAACGGTAATGTGAGGAAGGAGATCATATTTCATAGAATGATAATTATAAAAAGACTTGCTGAGAGAAAATACAAGAACAATAATCGCTGCTGCTATGCTGTAGCTTATAATATTGGCTGCAAAAACAAAGCAGACTTAGCAATATCTCTTTATCATTCTGGTCATTAAAATGGCAAAGCTGTCAAGTGAAATTCTCCCTTATAGTTGTACACATTGAGAAAGGCCTATCCCTTCTTTTGTATGAATTATGACTTATATAATGTATAACCAGAGTATAAATGTTCTGTGCACACGGTACGAGATTTCATTCCCAGAATGAACATTACACTTGCCTGTGTGTACTTAAACTTAGTGGAATTACTTTTTTTTCTTTCTGGTCGGAAGAAAATCAAAAGCGAAGAGAGCAGAAACAGTTTTACATGCACTACAGTGTTAGTATCAGTAGAGGAAGAAGTGTATGTAGTTAGCAATGCTCTGGTTGATGCTGCACGCACACACGTGAGATCTGTCTCATCATACAACAACTTCCAACTTTTCACCGCCACCATAGACACTTGTTGCTCTGCTGCCGTATAAAATGTGTGTACAGTACACACAGATTACGTAAAGCATACAGATAAGATTTTCTACTTACAGGCTCAGGATGTATGGAAATTATTCAGCTTGTACTCCCAGAGAGTTATCGAATTTACGGTTAGACTAGTAGTACATAGACTTGTAACCTATGAGGTCTCTCTGTACGGCATGAAAATCCTCATCATCTAGTTTAAATAACTAGATCTGCACCTTTTTACTTTCCTGAGCAGCGCTGAGTGAGTAACTTGTATGCATGTATTTATATGGAGATGAGTTGACCAATGAGCGGTATTGCTGCTTGCTCTCCTGTCCACGTCCACATCAATAAATCAACGGATTTTTACTTATGGCTTTTTGATCGGACGTGAATTGAATTCCTAATAATGCAACTGCATTGCCTCCTAGTCTTTGTAGATAACCACCAGCCTCTTATTATTTATATATACTGTAAGGATAACTAAGGGGGTGGAGCCAAATGGTGAAAATACTTGTATTTCATCCATAGAGTCATGACATTTTCTCATTTCCAACAATGTCTTAATGCACAGCAAGTCATTTTCACATGTGAATTCTGTAAATAACTACTTTATATGCGGTCGTGTGTGTAAATTCTTCTTAACTTACTTCGTTTAGACATGCAGCAAGACAGGCTTCCTTCGTGGAGGTAAAAATGAGAGTATTGTCCATGTTGCGCAGCATTTTATTCGGCACTCGCTCGAAAGTCCAGGGTCTTGAGCAAACTTTTTCTGTAACAAGTTAAAAGAAACGTTTTACACATACTGTAAGGTGTACGTAGAGCACAGCGTTGTTCACACTGTGAAACTGATATCTTATATGGTGACAGGGTTTGTTTACTCGAACGAAAGTTACAAGATTAAAGTTAGGAGACGGAGACAGAGTCTGGGAGAGTACACACAGAGCTAAAATTGATAATGTGTACACATTATTGTGTGGCGAATGAGAGTGCACTTTTTTCCACTTTTGTCCACCACAATTAAGTAGAAGAGAAAAATGACGATGATGAGCCATCTCTCTCTCTCTTCCCTTTCCATTATAAAAGTATACACATCGGGATTGCATGTAGTTTAATCGAGTTACAAAGCATACCACACACGAACATTTTTGCTGTTACTACATGCGAAATGCGTCTTTTTTCATGATTTCCGATCCACCAGGGAAAATTAATCCAACAATAAACTCATTAAATGCATGCCTTCTCATGGAATCGTTTCGTTTCGTCGCCATCGTCCACGCAAAAAGTGTAAAGTGCTTACAAACATCATTCCTGAACTTGTTAATGGAGTGTATGTATTGTATACTGTATGTATAAAAGTGCATGGACATGTACAGCAATTAATTTAATGAATGCTACAACAGAAAGATACGATCCCCTCGATTCCTTCGGATCGGAAGGTGAAAGGATTAACTTTTAACAATCAACGACACATTAACAGTTTTAAATAAATAGTGAACTAGAAATTTAACCGATAGTTCGTGTAATTGTGTGTGACTACATCATTTTAAGTGGCTATGCTTGTAAAAAGAGGCATTACTTCCTAATAATTATCACGTCGGAATTGTATGTTTCTTCTTCCTAGTGTGGTGGGTGTGCTGTGACGAGGAAAGGAAGCGGAGCTACCGTTTTCACTTATTATTATTGTTCCATACACATCGCATGGAGATTTGCCACAGAGATTAGTAATTACTATTACGGGCTGAGTGACAGCTGACGAATAACTTTTTCTGTCTTTTAGTATGGGAAAAGTAGAATATTTTAACAAATTATAAAATGAATAAAATAGCTCCGTTTGTACATCAAATGCCAGTATACTTATAACGATATAACGAATTAATGAAGTCCTAAAAACCTGTTTCTGGAGCTGAGGAAGGATCTAGAGGTATTCTTATCTGTGTATATCCTATATAATATGTGCCTGCTGTTTCTCGACCAGCAGATTAAGCGATCCAGAGTACGAGTCAAGACACAGAGAATAATCTGAATGAGTTCAAGACGGTTCTTCTAGTATTTTTCATAGAACTGCCTACAATACTACTGTATAGTTTCAGAAGATAATATATATGACAGAATAGAGGTACATGTCATATAGACTTTAATGAGAAAGATGAGATCAGGTGTAATAATATTATGTACAGGACACAGAGAGTCTCGTCTAGACCAGAAAAACTACGGAGGATATACTCTGTGTAATAAGTTGGCGCCTCTCCCCATGGTGCTCTTTCCTCTCTCTCCCTCTCTCTCTCTCCTCTGTATGTGTGTTTGTACAAAAATATAAGAAGTCTCTTTTAGTGTACTGATTATGTAACAATAAACTTTTCTCGTTTCCCCTATAGCTCATAACGCATGACAGCCATGGTAGCTACTATACGGCATTATGTAACTGTACCCGGTCATAAAGGCAGGCAAGAGTATTTGTTTCATGATATGATGTCGTATCAAAAACCACAATCTTAATTGCTTCTAATTTTTACGAATTCTTCTCTACTATAACAATAAGTTATATAGAGTAATAGCAGCAGACGTCCGTAGCTCAAGTGCAGACAAATTCTACTTCATAGACTATAGCAGAGCAGCATTTATTCATTTCTTATAATACACTTGTTTAGCCGAGAGTCAGCCGTCCAATTACGAAGGAATCGTTGATTGTCAATGCATAGTTCGATCGTTAATTTGTTTATTGACAGCTGACGAGTTTATATATTTACGGTCTAGTCAACAACAACAGTGAGAATTATTTCTGAACAGATATATTTGTAGTGTATACTCACTGTATAAAAACACATACAAGCTACTTTTAATATAGTCTGGAAGAACAACTTGGTCGACTACCGGACGGCAAGGGTTAATCAGCGATATCATTAGCTCCGAGTCTCCGCACTCTTTCGGTAAACAAACGTGATTGCTCCCTATTGTCTTCAATAATTTAAATACACCTTTTATACAAGTATATGTATTTATATATATATGAGTATAGGAAATACATACTCTGAATGCAATTTAAAGCCGGTCATTGCAATGGTATGCAGTTTCTACGGTGCATCGCATATATAAATAAAAGCACAGAAATTAATTTATGCGCTCACAGTACTGTAACTGAAAATTCTAATGATGCTCATCTGCGGGCTCTTCATTGAGTTTTCCCATAAAAAGCTATAGTTAACTCATTTAAACAGGTATTAACAATAATTACGAACGATGGAGTAATGTGTTTCGCAGCATATTACAGCATACAGTCAAATGGGGTATTGCAAAATATTATTATGATGATGTACGAGAACGTCAATATTTTCAAGTGGGGAAAATTCTTTGACCTTAACATAACAGTAAGTTTAATCGATGAGTTTTTCAGCCTAAAGGATTAAAAGTTCCCATCGCCGCTTTTATTCATGAAGAGGAATTGCTACGAGAGAGAGAGAGAGAGGCTTTTAAAGAATTGAATGGAAAGCATCATCTCCATTGTTTTACGAATATTTCGTGCTTCGAGCTAAAATGCATGCTATTATATTATATTTGATGATGATGATGAGAGATGAGAATAACAGCAGACCCGCTTCACAATCTAACACACAACCAAGACACACAAACTGTTGTAGGATAAACAAAGTTGCATTGATTTTGAATTTATGGGTGACGAAGGAAGGAAGACAGCCGTTGAGCGTTATTCAGCTAGCAGAGCAGCGTCTGCCGTCAAAAACACCTGCACTCACATTGTCTTTGAGAATATTATTATAGTGGTAAATGGTGAATAGTAAGTCTTTTGAATCTGAAAATGTCTGTATTATTGCATGGCCACAAATTCTTATAGAAAATCTGTCTAGTACAGGTATTATCTGTTGGTGCTTTTGTTTCGTCAGTCATAGTAATCTTCCGTTGTGTTTCCAAATGATCATTCTTTGATTCATTACATAATTGAGAGCTTTTTGCCTTTGTGGGTCAGAGGAGGGTGAAGATTTCAGGAAAAATCGGCTGAAAAACGTGCTCATTATTTTTCTTAATGTTTACAAGTGAACTGAACAGTTTGCCTGCAGCCACACGAAATTTCCTAATGGAAACTTCTGTGAAATTTCTTATATATTCTTTAGTGGGCTAAGGACATGGTGGAGAAGACAATAAACCGAAGAAATGACTTGATATTCTGTAAAGAGTCTCTGTGTGCCAAATTCTAGTAAATGAAATAGAGCAACTGCAGATGTACCTGAAAGTTACATATGTGTGTAGCAGGGAAGTAAAAACTGTTTTAAAAAATTAACCATCTGTCTCTGCTCTTCGTCTCTGTCCTTATTTGGATTGGGACTTTTAGAGTGGAGAATTCTTATTACTTACTCTGCTGTGCTGCTGCAAAAGATTCCGTGTGTATCATTACGAGTATTACTTTTTACTACTACTACACTTTTAGGACATGCTGAAATACATAATCGCTTTAGTTTCATTTTATGTAAATGATGCGACTGTTTACATTAGTAGTGCATGCACGAGTTTCCGCATTTTTCGTGCGGTTTATTGGCTCGCTCTTCTTCTTCGTATGCTTCTCCCCCTGTTCTGTCTCTTCCCTTTTTATATGCACGGCGACGACACTGATTCAGAGAGAGAGAGAGATACTTAAGAAGAGAGTCGAGAGAGCATTTAGCGTCGCTTTTTGCGGTATACACCCATCTTCTCGAGAGCATTTAATGTCAGATGTGTCAAAAGTGCCAGCTTTTCAATTATTCCATATGCACGCGCATCTGCTAACCAAATCGCGTGTAATTTACATACTTAAACAAATTCCTACACTACAAGTTGTACATGTTCTAGTTTGGCGCAAAGTTAACGTAACCTTTGTTGACCTTTACTCATAGATATTATTACTCACACTCATTTGTATTCCTTCATTTCCTCTGTGTAAACTTCTAGTTTCACACAGGCCCTTATTATGCAAATTTAATGATATGTCATCTACTCCTAGAATGTATCTAAATGTTTATTTTCAATTATGATAAAATTTTTCAGCTTGTGTCATGTCACAATGTGTGAACTAACTACCCCCTGTCTTCTGAAGAATGTACGGCAATTAACATGTTATTTATAAAGGAATAAAATATTCTAGCGCTAAAAACCGGGATAAGACTCGTCTAGCTTCCTGTTGTCTGTGGTAGAAAAATCGCACACAGTCAGACACTGCTACTACTTACTACGAAATATTTATTTACTTTGGTTTAGTGCGCATTGTTGTTGTAATCGTCATTAGGAGCGAGCGGAGTGGGTGACGGTGTCAAAAAAACCAGAGCGGAGTGTGTCGCACATTATTTTGCCCGCCCTTTGTTCTCTCTCTCTCTATGTATTGCTGCAGAATGACAACAGAAAATAAAATAGGCTACCGTACTGTTCTTCTGTGTGTACATCATAAATTGTGTGTTGTTGTTGTGTATACAAACAGCTGCATATATAAATATACTGCAAAGCAGGCTAATTGGCCGCACAACCACCACTGTCCACACAACACACAAGTTTCCATCATATCGATGGACGGAGGAGATTTGATGGTGATTGCTGTGAGAATGAGCAGTGGAAGACGGATAAGAATAGCTCTCTTACTGTATATTCAGGGGTAGACCATGTCTAATGAATGAAATAGTCGACTAGAGCCAGAAAAATACAATTCTACAACATGATTCATTATTCTACTACATAGATTCTGTGTGCAAAAGACACAGGCTTGTCTACACACAATTCTCTTTCCCTCTCTCGCTCTGTCCATGTAATAATATGTGAGAACAGTTGAATTGAATTATTGACGAAGGGAATGCGCGTCTTAGTCTGCTAAATGTGTTGTAGCCGTGGAAAACAGTACAATTCTACAACAGTAATTGCAAAAACGCAGCCAACTTGTTGAATCTCTGTTTTCCTACTTTATTCACGTACTAGTCAACTATCTCTCTTTCTCTAATAGGGAATGATGTATAGACAGCCAAGCCAATAAGATCCTACAACAACCACACTATATTCTAATACATGGATATATAATCTAACAGTATATTGTATCCCTTCTTTTATTGCTCACTGACTCAGATACGACCATTATTACACTACACGTAGTACTCTATAGCTACAGTACAATAGGTGTTTTATTTTAAAAACATCAAGCGTTTTATATGTATACATGCTTTTCTATATAACGTCTACACATAGAGGCTAGAGGAGTGTTCTCCTGAAAATGCGGCTTTTGCCTTGACAATCAACTCTGTCTACCAAAAGACTTTTCCGAATGCCTGCAGAGACTTTTTCCCAGGCCAAGCGCTGAAGCGGCACACACATGACTATTGCACTTTTCCTATATGCTAAAAACTATTGATCTTCCCTACTCGACAACATAGCCAACCAGTTAACACAGATTAGTACCTACACGTACTACACAGGCCAGATAAGTAGTAATATCCGCATTATAACTATTAAGTTGCCTGTAAAACTGCATAAAATACAATTTATTCATTCTTTCTTGTACTTACTACGAGTAGTATGTACATGTGTCTTGTCTGTCGGAGAAGTCTGTAGGCACATAGTGCGGTAACTCTTGTAAAATCTAACAGGACTTTTTCTTCTGCCGACATCTCTACAAACTATAAACTACGATTGATTTTCCTAAACTTCTTCTTCTTCTGGTTCAGGGTATGAAACCCAAAGAACCACACACTAAATAACAATGTACTATACGATCGAGTTTTTCCAGAGCTTATTCTTATAATGTGAAAAAATTTATGAATTCAATGCACTCGCTCGATATTACGTCACAGTGTCATTCAGTCGTAACTGCGATCTTGGTACACACTCATTTATCTTTTACTAGGCTATGTATGTGAGAGATGTCAAGAGCAGCAGAGAGGAGGGTGGGAAATTATTTCAGCACAGCAGAGCACACTATCGTCTCGGTCTATTTTTACTATGATTGTATTCCCACGGATTCTAAACGTATATGCTATGTACTGCCAAGCAGTAGTGATATTAATGTGGAATTGGGTGTCAGAAAACTGGACTGATGGGCCCGTGGCCCCTGCCACTGAATTGATTTCTCTATGAGACACATAGGCTTGCAGGTGCGCTCTGAGACACTGTATGTGTGACGGTGTCAAGTTGAAGGTTAAAGGAACAAACGTCTTTCAACAACAACAACAACGGGGACGGAAGGGCATTGTACGATTTCCGCTTTTATACCACTGCTTCTTTATCATATCTACTTTTATATACTATCAAGGTTTTAAATGCGTTTTGTTATCTGCACAGGAAAAAATGTAAGTAAATTGCTTTACACGTATTTATATACTGCTATGTAGCAGCTATTAGTTTTTATCATACTTATACATACATACATATCCTTAAACACTACTGACCAACCAACAGGGCAAATCTTCACCAAACCTAATTGAATTTCTTGGGATTTTTTAAAAAGTGTACTGTACAATGTTTAAGTGTATGCATTTGAAGAGTGGTAACAGTGATAGTGGTGGGGTAGATGGGAGTAGTAAACCTTAAATCCTATTATACAATATAAGCAGTCGAATTTAACAGCTGCATTATGCTCTGCTTTAAAGTTCTAGCATAGTTAGTGTGTTGCAGAGTTAGTTAGTGCGATATCTGTGTTTCCGTAACATTGACTGTTGTGTACTGCACGAATAGTGAACAACAATGCCCCATGTACGTACACAAAGAGGTTTTACACACTCAAAGTCATTTCAATTCAATTAGCCATCCTTATCCTACACACTATCCACCCCATCTGATATCTGTAGCAGTTGTAGTTACTACTGTTATCCTCTATAGTAGGACTCCTACGCAACAATTTCATGATCTGTATTTAAACATGCGTATAAAATATATTTGAAGTGCTGTGAAAGAAAACAGTGGTGGTGGTGGTGGTGGTGTGGTAAGCAAATCGTGTGTGCAAACAAAGTTCAAAAAATCTACTAGACCGGAAAGAAACCGGTCGCACATTTAATTCCTCGTTTTGTTTTTTGTCTCTGTCTTTCTGTCTCAGCTAATCTTTTTCCTCGTTAGTTTATAAGCATTTTCTTTGCCACAGAAGTAGACGAAGAAATAACACATACTGCAATGGAGTGTGTCGAGCTGTTCTGTCTGTACGCACATTCGAAACTAATTTGCCTTAGTTTCTTCTCGTGTAACAATTCTGAATGACTATTCTGTACACAAGAAAACTGAATGGGATTAAAGCATACAAACACATATTATAACACTTATTGCTTTGCACGCTTCTTGTATTTAATAATGGCTATCCTGTGTGCTTGACTCACATAATGCACTAGAAATGATATAATGCGTGCTCTGTGCATCTATATAGGCATCTTAATATACACAGGTGTCCTGTAACGGGAAAGTATTGTTTTGAGCTATTCACTCATTTGGCACGCTAAAAGAACAATGCTGCTGCGCCTTTATTATTTAAGAAATGAGACAAAAACTTTACTTTTAAAGACATGCACATACACACTAGAAATAATTCCTCAACTTAACGCATTAAAACACTGGTAATTAAACTCGTGAGCATTTTTTGGTGTGTGCCACAGTCTCTCCCTCTCTGACTGACTGACTGGTGAGTGAGTGAGTGAGTGAGTGGTGTAGTGTACAGCATTCTACTACATAGTGAAAAAGAACTGTGTGACGACTTTGTGGCTGTAAACGAATGATTAATGTTCGTTTGTTATTCATGTAGGCTATGTATGTAGGATAGGAATTTGCATACACAGAGACGCGTATTAGAATGTGTCCCACATTGTTTCCCACAGATCTTTAAGCTGACAATAAATCACACACAATTCACTAAATAAGGGCGGTTACCATAATTATAGAATGTAAATACTATGTATGCATGGATTGTGATACGGTAATAAAGTAAGCAAAGGTGCTTTCTCCGAAAAGGAAAATACTATTCAAATAAATAGCTCAAGGTGAAATTTCTGAGTATTTACCGTTACTGTGAGTGCATCAAGAATGAAATATACGATGGAAATTCCATTTAATTACTAGCAATATAATAATACTGTAAAATTTGCCCATGCAAAATAAATGCAGTCATGTTGGAGGTATTACAATGAACCTTCCCATAATAAACGACAATTTTCAGTGTGCAAACAGGTGACTTGTCGTATTTTTCCGGGTAATTAAATAAATGAAAAGCCTGTATGGTTATATAATTGTGGTGGAGAGGTGAACTTTAGGCCTAAATAATTAAACGTGAGAGTTAATGAGTCGAGATGATGATGATGATGGTTGTTGGTTGTGGACTCCCGCAAGGCAAGTAATAATGCATTTCTTTGCTAGCCGACTCTCTCCACTCTGAACACAAGAACAACGGGAGAGGTACTCTACTCTAGCACAGAGAATTTATATGGAAGAGGAGCCTAATTCTGTAATTGCTGTGCTTAATGGTAAATTAATGTTGTAATGTATGAGTTCAGCTCATGCAATGGAATTTAGCACTGTGTGTACACTCTCTGACATGAAAAAGGTGTGGGACATTCAGAAAAAAACACATATTGTAAAGGGAAAAAGCCGATTTTAAATGCCAAAGGTAAAATGTGACTTAAGAGAGAAGAGAGAGTAATAATGAGATGAGTGTATGTAAAAGGAGTTCAGTTGAGAGATATGTACTTACCCGATCGAATATGTAGTTTGACCATGTAGTACATGGATGCAGCCTTTTGAGGTACGGCACTTGGATTGTGAGCCGTCGTGTCATTCTGAAGGAGACAGAGCGTTTCCTGCACCGGAGCTAACGGGTTCACCACAAAGCTAACCAAACCAACACAACAACAACAAGTTAGACATTTATTTAGCAGTTGACTTGATTCTCCTATTATGTCAGAGCACAGAGACGCGATTACGTGGCACACAGACAAAGTTACACATTACACACACAACAGAATAGAACCGAAGAAACGATAGATTACTTACAAAGTGTGTGTGTCTGTGAAAGAGATCTTGCCAAAACATGTGTATACGGTATACAAAGAGAGAGAGAGAGAGAGAGGAAATGTTACAGAGACACAATGTCATACACAGTTCTCTTCTTCTCAACTGATCATCTTCTGGTTTACTAATCTCTGTTCTCCGTTTCACTCGGCAATTTAATCCCCCTGCTCGCAAACAAACTTCACTTCTCTGTCTGCTAATAACACGGCTTTTATTTATGAGATGGGACAGGAGACTGACTGGTACGACAACTTGACAAACTGACAACTCGTATTACCCTTGAGCATCTTTAAACTAGTTTACGTAAGGTGCCGCTTAATTTATTGTAATTGTGAGAAATAAATTTTAACATTTATATTACATAGGTACAGTCAAGCTGTGGTAGATAATTTTGTTGGAACTTATGGACGAAATAGTCAAATTTCTACAAGGGAAGTATATTGTCTATTCTCCGTGCAATTACACAAAACCATCAGTTATTCAAAAGGTAACATTGCATTTTAAAATTCTCAAATAACACGAGATTATCAAATCTGTTATTTAGTTCACCTTTTTATTAGAAGACGAAAATATAAAATCGCAGTTGTGTCACTTTACGAGCAAGAAAAACATTATATAAAAAGAATTGGCAAAATGTTGAGAACATTGTGATAAATATGAGATTTAATAATGTTATTGGCACAAGACATAATAATATCTAACCTTTTCTTGATTGGCAGTAACACTGTTGTGATAAGGATAACTGTCAATACTAATTCCAAATACTGTACATTTGTAGATCAAGTATTACTAGAAAAGTGCATGTCGACCAGATACAAATATACCTAAAAGGTGGCTGGTTGCACTGCACAACATTTAAATTAATACAGGCCACCGTATTATGAAAGGAAGTTATAGTGTTACTGTGTTGCATTCTAATGTCAGTCCGGTAATCATATCAACGATATGAACTCACGATTGCAAAAAATATGAAAGAATACAGTAAAAGAACCAGCAGCAACTGCATGCTTAATATTATTAATAAAAACGTGTATAAATGTATATATCATTTTTATGTGATTTTGCAAACAAAGGTATTTATATTACCCCTGGAGCAGTACAGAGGATGAGAGGTGCATTTAAAAAAATCTAGAGCTCACAAACCAATATAATACAAGACAAAACATTAGCAATGCCACTCACACTCTTCCCTGGCATTTCCACACATGATTATTATAACTACTATACTAGTTAAATAATGGCAACGTATATGTACACCCACAAGTGTAAGTCTCCATAAGAATAGCTGGGTAGATAGAAGAGTGTGCAATGTGAGCACTACTGTACTGTATATAATAATAATATAGAGTAGAAGAAGGGTACGTACTGGGCTAACGGTGCCCTCACTAATAACAAATGTATTACACCTTTTCATTGAAGAGGCCAACAACAAGGCTGTGTATTTAAGAGGAATTGCAATGCAATTTCATTGTGTCTTGTGTCTACAATGCTAAATAGAGATAGGCAGTAGACACACGAGTGAAATGTTGCACAGGGGGTGAAGTGTGTGTGATTGACAGGATGTCAGAAATTCCATTCCATGTCATTAGACGCTCCATGTCATGTCTTCTTGTTCTGAACGCATGAATTATGTATTTCCTATCTTAAAGGTGGCTTAATGTTGAATAGAATCTCTGCTCTGCCTCTTTTCCCTTGTATGAGCACCAAACTGTGGTGTTGGCTGTACGAATGGGCTAATCATATTGCCAGTTAATAACACACTTGGCCACTGATAACATTAATAACCTGTTGTAGTGGTGGATGGGAGCACACGATGAGACTCGAGAGCACACTCTACCTTCTACATACAAAGAAGCATCATAGAAATTCTCGATTGAGTGAGTGAAAACTCACTCACAGTACAATACACACACTGGTGAATATAAAAGTAATTGACTCGAAAAAAGAAGATGAACACATTACAAATAATATCTTATGTAATTCTTACAAATCAGTACATACCGCAATGTTTGATTAATGCTTTAAATTAAAGTAATTGCCTACTCCAATTAGCGCACGGAATCTGATCGCGCAACAGTAATTTTTGAAAAAATCATCTTTTTGGAGAAAACTTTCATGCGTTTTATGGTTATTTATTATACAGCTTGTAGTACCTACTAGACTTGTATAAAAATCAATACATACACCTACTTGTGGGATTTAAGATGGATTTTGCCAAGTCATTAATTCTTATATATATTATTATATAATACACTATGGAGTGCTACAAAAGTATTTTGCAAGTTTACCTGAGCGGAAAGAGTAATTAATTACCTTTTGGCTGCGCTTTCAGTTTATGCTTGCTAAAACCGACAAGAAAATTAGCGTGTACATAAATAAAGGAGGCTTGCTTATAATGGAAAATTTTGCATGTACACGAATGAAATGTAACGTTCTTGCTCACACATACAGAGTTCTGCATTGTCGCAATCAAATTCATGATTCATGAATGTTCTCTGTTCTCTCTCTGCTGCTACAGCTTTTCATTTGACTTGGTTGGTTTCCTTAATTGTAAACTGCAACTGAAAAGTTCAACTTCCGAGCTTCATAGCGAGCCAGCGAGTGAGAGATGCTGGTGAGCTGGACACGACTGTGGTGTTAGCGCTCAGCAGGCAACGTAACTTACTACAACAGCGCTCACGTAATCTGTTGCAGCTACCAAAAGTCGTAAAAAGATCCGAGTGCAGACACTGAGAGACACTCTACAAGCAAAAACTACAGCAGCCAACGATTTTGACGAGCTGCCGACAATGATTACAGGATATAGAATAGTAACTTGTCTTGTGTTGTAGTAGCATAAGAGAATGCTCGCTGCACATCTTTCATTTTAATATTTTGCTCGACTAGAGCCAGAAAAGAGTTCTGCATTAAGAAACCGTATATAGATAATACTACTGCATATATACATTACATAGCATTAGCAAGAAGAGATTTTTTGCTGAAACTAGATCTCGAAATGAGCCTAGACATTAAAAAGGCAAATGCTTCCAACTGCGCGCACTCTCTTATATAATTCAAAGCTCTGTCCTATTACAAGTACAGTATATAATATGGTACTTCCCTTAGGAACCTGTTGCGTTTCGTTGCACTTGGATGTAAATATTATTTATTGTTATGCGCCATGTGTGTGTATGTGTGTAGGTAGGAGGACGACGTACCAGAAGAAGAAACATAATGGTCACTACAATTAGCATTGCGTTCTTCTGTAACAACAGTATTGTACAGTACACACCTTGAGTACACACACAAAGACAGAGAGGAAGAATGGGAAGACGGATGCTGCGGTGCTAATGGTAGCCATTTCAATGTAGTAAATGGAATGTAAATCATAACAGCTACCGTTTTCTTCCCCCAACTACGCAAGTAATTGTAAATAGGAATACGTATATTATATAATATTATTATACCGTATGATGCGGTTCTCCACGTATTAGTATGTGATACCTATCATCTCCTGCAGTTCTCACATGCACTCATTACTATAAAGCATGTCATCTCTTCTCTTGAATGTCATAAAATATTAAAAGATATTGCTGTCCTACCCCTACCGTCCCTTGCATGTACATTGTACGTGTCAGTCTATCTGCTGCAATGCGGACACTGTAAATTATAATGAACACTAGAGAGATAGAGAGAATGAGAGCTGCCGCGGAGGAGTAACTCTCATCTGAAGTTCAGCTTGGAAAAAAATTTTTGTTTGTACACAATACAATACGCACTGGCCTATGTGTGTGTGTGTAAGTAGTATAGTGAGAGTTGTTTTCGATGCCATGTCAGTGTCACATCGGTGTTAATGCTCTCTTTACAAGATAAGTAGCCAGCCAGCTACTATTTACAAGTAGACTACTACGCAGAGTCAAATTAAAAGGTTGAAGTGATGCCTACTTCCTCCCGTCCTCTCGCAATCTATCTTTATTACGCTCATTAAATCTCGCTGTCACTTAATTCTGTTGGATTTGCCGGTGTCTGTAGTCTGTGCATGTAAGTTCAACTGTGTGGCTCAAAGACAACTTCCGACAGCTTGCATCAAGCTACCAGAGGCATTATGTTTAAATACGAGAAAAACAGTTGAGCGGCTTACCTAAAAGCGGCGGCTGCACACTCGGGCTCCTGACGACACCAGCCTTGACACTCATGCAACGACAAATTCCGTATCGAGTAGTAGGTATTCCCTCTGTAATCCAAGTCGGTCAATTTTTCAAAACCTGTAAGGCCTAGAATGGGAAAATTCATGTGCAAACGGGATTTATTATTGAAATTCTTTTAAACTGCTTCGTTCTGAAATTAATGAACGTGTGTGAATGATGTTAATTGGAAAAAAGAATTTTTTTTACATTGTACAATCTCTATGGTTTTTACTGAATGGAGACTCCCGCGTGCAAAATTACATACGCAGATCTACGTAGAAAGTTTTAGTATTACATCAGTCAGTCATACAGTAACTAGCAACAAGTAGTAGTAACTAAACAATCAGACAGTCAAAGTCAAAACAAGTCAAGTCACGTCGGCAGCAGGCACCAGGTCACTCTACAGAAGCGATTCGGGAGGATTACAATTATTATTAGAAGATTCGTGTAGCAGTGGCTGTGTGGACCAAGAGAGCTGCTTTTTCAGATGGGGAAATGGAATCGGGAGCATTTCTACTGAATCAGTAGGTACTACGAATACTTTTACGTACTACTACTCTACTTCTACACAAAATCTACTCAAACTACAGAAAATACTACGTTCTGTGAATTGGGGTTGTGAATGTGATGTGACGTGACTCGCTATATATAAGAATTAGTATAAAAAAATAGAAATAGGGTGATTTGTCTTTAGTAAGTAGTAATTTGCCAAATCACTTTATAAATCGTTTGTATAAGTGGTAGTAAAGAGTATTTCCGTGAAACAGATCATCATCCCATACTACTGAATACACAAATAGGGAGAGAAATAGCAACAAAGCAACAAATAAAGCATGAAAACGTGTATCTACTCACTACGAATCGTAAAGTGTTTTTTCTTTGTTTTTGAGTAGTAGAGGTAAAATATATAGTAAAAAGGATGCTTGTTTACTTGTTCTGATTGGAAAGGCTTTGCCCTTAGCTTGCACATTTAATGCTACTCTCATCAACCATGTGTGATCAGATCAGAAGAGTTCGAATCAACACAGAGCCACAAGACAACCAGTGGGAGCACGCCATATAGCACGCAACAACACGACAATAATACGGGACAGGAGAGTTTTCAATTTTTTTTTGTACGGGGAGTCAAGTTATTTTTTTAGTAGTGGTAGTAGCAGAGAGGGAGGATTTTTTTTAGTAGAAGTAGTCCGATGGTGTTAGTAGTAGTTGGCAGATACAAAGATGGTGATGGTGTTAGTGGATTTTTGTGTGTTTTTTTGTCCGAGTGGTTTTGAGTTTGAATATTTGATTGTGTAGTGTGGAATGGATGACATGACAGAGTGGTGTGGTAGTAGAAACAAAACAAAAAATTGAAAAAAATGTATTAGAATTAGATCTTTAGTATTTTCTTAACTCTTTCTTAAGCCCTACTTTTCTGGCTAAATATTTATAAATTTATTACTAGTCTGTAGGCGGCTGATTTCTTATGTATTGTGTGTATAGTTTTATTTATTATGTAAATTATGTAAATGAAGTTTTTGCTTTGCTGTTAACACTACACACAAAACATCTGTAAAGTTAATGTAAGTTTCTGTTAAAGTTGTGTAATAATGTAAGTGGAAGGTAAAACACGCATTAAAAAACCAACAAATAATACAACAAAGCAGAAACTACATGTACTAAGGTAATAATTTACGTACTAAATAGCTTTTGTCAAAAGTCAATTTGTTTCGTCAAATGTCAACTTTTCTACGTAGCAAAGCAATAATAACATCTACACATGCTTTTACATATACTTTTAGCTAGAGAGACAGAGAAAGAGCCTAATTTCATACACAGGTATTACAACAATAAAGTTTTTGAGCGGAGAAAAATTTCAAGTTAGTTCCTTTAAAGGAAATTCATAGTTCTATGTCTTCCAAGAAGACATGCATCAATGTATGTGTATTATTGCTTTGATATTTTTCATTGTTAGATGATTTCAATTCACGCTTTAGTTAGTTTAGCAGTCGATACTGTACGTTTACAAAAGGCATTACGATATAGTTGATATAAATGTAGTATCTAAATACAGTATATATATAGCAAAATAGATGTTTAGTAGTATGGAGAGTAGAGTTGTGGAGTAATGGGAAAAGTCAAGGGAACTTACCATGCACTGAAGCGAATGCTAATGCACACGACAATAGGGCCAAGTTCAATAATCCCCTGCTTAGACTCATCTGAAAGAGAAATAACAATAAAAGGAGTTACGACCTTAACTTACAAAAGAGCACTACAATGCAATCATATCATGGGTAGCTATCAAAAATTTATATTTCGTTTATTTTACACATCGAATCATCATCATCATCACCATCGACAGCTTTCCTAAGCACAGGCAGGTGTATTATAATCCCTGGATGTAATAATACTGCTCATCATCATGAACAACAACAG
Organism: Plutomurus gul; assembly: GCA_019776185.1. Taxonomy (NCBI): domain Eukaryota; kingdom Metazoa; phylum Arthropoda; class Collembola; order Entomobryomorpha; family Tomoceridae; genus Plutomurus; species Plutomurus gul. The sequence continues at coordinate 29,930 of JABASC010000300.1, forward strand.
AGTTTGCAAGATGCACACAATGTGTCTCACACAGACAATGCGTCAGTTCAAGGGAGAAGCATTATTGTAAAGCCTTCTTCTTGAAAATACAATCTGCCGTAGCCTGTGTACAGCACGTATTTATTTTCCTTTGGGAAATTCACCTGTTCTGTATATATAACGCTTATACATAGGTATGAATTAATTTGATACTTCCTATTACATATAAATTCTAAATATGGTGTCCACACGTGTAATACAATGCTTTTTTAAAGAACTCCTCCGCTGCTGGAAAAACTTCATATTGGAGACACATTTTTCTTCGAATTACAACAAAAGTCGTGGAATAGCAACCCAATATGGTTCCTAAAGCAAACTAAACAGGAATTCCATCAAAGAGCAGTGGCTTTTAGAACGACGATGCGGAATAATGCGGATGATTTGCCTCTACTACTAAAACTATTTAGCAGACTACCAGAGGTTCGTTTTGGATGAATTCATCATAAACCACGAAATGTATACATGATGTACTGTATGTATACACAGTGTATACACAGTGTACACAAAGTACTCAGTTGCATTTATAAAAGAAGACGCGAAAGATTATTGAACCAAAGACATAAAATGTTTTCCAACTGGAGGATGTATTAGGGAAAAGAGCTGACAGAGAGCCCAGACTTTATTTGCGTTAGTTAAGGATAATTCTAAAATTCAACAATGAATTATTAAGTAGCTCATCTTCATGATCATGATGATAAAGAGGAATAAGGACCAGCATCAGCAGCTCAATCACACAGACACAGAAGTAGTAGAAATACATAGTAGCCACTTTGTTAGCAGAAAATAATTTTCCACTACCTGTGCATACTATTCCCTGTACAATAAGTACTAAGTATTATTACTACATTTCTAGAGAGAGAGAGAGAGAGAGACACGACAGTTTATTGCAAGATTGACTGCATGATAAATGTTGAGTGTTATAGTGGAGCGCATCCTACATCCTGACTACTATTCTGCTGCTGAACGCTCCAACAAGACAGAGATAAGAAGAAGAAACGAAGCTAATGGAATAGGTTGTTGCTGGGAATCCATTTCTTCTACTATGTATATGTACCATGTAATATGTCTGAAAAAGAAGTGGCGAAGGTGACAATGCACTTTTCGTGTCAGTTAAAGTGCAAATAGCTACAGAGGATGAACCGTGGAGGAGAGCACAGAGCACATAGAAGACGCTGCTGTGAAGAAGACAACAGTTGTTGACTTGACTCTCGGCTGTGCTGTTGCTAAAATTACAATTACACCACAAGAAGCTCAACAGTTGACAATCAGCCACACAATGCACTCTCTCAGGCAGGTTTTTAAAACCAACTGTAGTACACCATCTGTTACACTTACATATTAATAGGATATTATTGTTCCCGCACACACACACACACAGACACACACAGACATTGAGGAGAAGAGTAATGTGGATCAAAAGTTCTCGCGGTTACCCATTCTATTAAAAGATAATGCTCTCCAAAATAAATATTCCTATTATGACACATAAATAACTTGTGGTACTTATGATTCCGTGAGTATTAATATTTTTGGCAGATTAAAGAAGTATAGTAAATGTTGCTGAGAGTAGAGCAGATGCTTGTTGTGTATCTAAAGGCATCTTGGGAACATCTGCCAAATTGTACGTATTGTAGTTTTTAGGGAATTTTGTTGAGAGATGGACTTTCTGGACGATGAAAGGAATTCTTAGTGTGATTTTAGGCCTTAAGCCAATTTGCACTTTAGGCTCTGTATAATTGTTGCACGTGTATACATTACATCGTATTATTTAAGTGTGAAAAGTGGCGTCATAGTTTCTCAGACATAATTTCGCATGGTGACTAGGTAAGATTCGTATCAACGAGAATTATGGAGAAGGTCATTGGAAAATGTTAAGATCATGGCTTTTGATTAGCTCACTGTATTACTTTTCGTCTGCTATGAATGGAGGAGACGTAAGCTGACACATTTCATCAACGTCACTAAATCACGTAGTTAACCAAAGGAGAATTCGCAACAATGGAATAATTCTATTGCAAAATTACGAGGCAGTCTTCAACTTTAACTTTTTAGTTTTCATCCTCCTCCTCCCCTCCCTCACCTTTTTCATTGTGAGAGCTCACCTTTTTTCAACAAGATTGCAGTCTTAGAATAGGAAAATTAGCCTTTGAGAAAAAACTCCAAACTAATTTCCAAGTATAAAATCAAGATTGGGTTTTGGCCTGACATGGCGTTCCGCAAATAACTCCTACTGCTACAATTATACAGTCTTTGCCATATCTTCAAATTGATTTATGGGTGAACTTTATAAAAAACCTACAAGGATCTTCTGGTCTCTCATCACAAGAAAATCTACATACTGCACGAAAGGTATGCATTTAGTGATGCAGGAAAATCCAAGTCATCAGTTTTTGCTCTAGATTTTTATTTCCTGATTCGGTGCATCCTGGTATTACAACTATATAGACACTTGTATCCACTGAAAGTGTAGCTAGACCTTGCTCCTGTCCTGACTTGTCTGTGCTAATCAATAAACCCGTAGGTACCAGCTAGCATTGGCAAAAATAATCTCTTTAGACAAAAAGCGTCAATCAGAAAAAAAACTTCCAAAAAGTTCCCCTTTTTCCTATGTAATACCTACAACATAGGGGAAATACTCCAAAGGAGATGCCGTCATCGAAGCGCCGTATAGAACAGAGTACGATCAGCTAATCCACACGAAGAAGTTGATGATGACATGAGAACATGATCTCTTCTAGCGATTCTGCCATCTCATTTCCTAAAGATAACTCTTTGCACAAAGCACCGAGCTTGAACCATGCAAATGTTTACGCATAGGTAGAGTACACGCTACCTGCAGGTAATAGAGTTTGCTTATACAGAGCATCGTCAATAGTTATGCAACTGACTGCGTTGCGCTGATTGAGAATCGAAGATTTATTATCGACAGCCTTTAATCTGCCAACTGAAACGTCGCTGCTCACATTCCTGGTCATCTCTAATAAAAGAAGGACGTATTCAGTTCGCTTCTTCTTCTGTACTCTCTGCATTTTGTCAAATAATGAATCCTTGTAGTAAGAGCAAATAAATTGACTTTAGAATCATTTTCCATTCACTCGATAGAAAATTATTGCCTCTTTGAAAACAGCAGTTAATTTCTTTTAGCTGAACAACCTAAATATTTCAAGTCCTACATAAAATACAAAAAACTATTTCTTAACAATAATTTATGCACAGAGACCGTTAGTATATTTATACTATGCATGAACGTATAATAATAATAAAGCTCTTATTTACTATCTATGGTTAGTAGTGCAGGTGCATCTCAATTTGAATTTATAAATCGTAATCCTACTGAACTAAAGTGAAGCTGTGTGTGTGTCTCTCTCTCTCGGCCTGGTCTCGTTGGCTCTTCTACTTATAAAAATTTGCAGAGCGAAACCACATGGTGAAATTAATTCAATTGAAGAATTTAGTCGAGTTTCACGCTGAACGCAATGATTAATATTTTTATAGGGCCACAGTACGTAATAACATGTAAATGTGACGATAAGTGGCTTACATAAAAGTAGAACTATTAAAGATTGCTGATGACATGCATTTACTTCTTACTTAGTAGGTATGTCATCTATTTTTGCTACTGCCCTGTATCCGTCTTCTCTCTCTCTCTCGCATTTTTTCCTCAGAGACTGCACACGGCTCTCTGTCCGTGATTATGTGAATGTAGCTGGCAGGAGTAGGTAATATTTTATAATATAATAGAGAGTATTAAATACGAGAGTGTGTTATGCTGTTCTGTCCACGTTCTGTATGTGTGGTGGTGTGTGTGGTGAAGATGTGAATGCACGGGCTCTGTGCATTAGGTGAACTGAACTGCTGATGAGCTTTACATATTCCTTACGGTTATTAAATTATTATTTGTTTAGAAAACATAAAAGGTAACGGGAGAGCGTTCATGCGAATACTGGGAGACAGGCATGCATGCTAGCCAAGATTCATTATTGCACTTAAGTTACGTATGATATTATTATACGGGCAGATTACATTGAATCACATATTGCATAGCATCATCATGCCATCAGCACAGCACATCTCCCAACCATATACATTTATTATCCTATTTAAGCTACACTCCAAGAGACAACCATCAAATCAGCTCTCGCATCTTCTTCTACTTACGTTATCGTATCTAATTTCTCTGCAGTAGTGCAGTGCAGTGGGACAGTGGATGAATAAAAAAAAGAGGAGCATTAGGAAAGTAGGAAACTGTTTACGACCCCCCTTTAGCCCAAAAGGATGTAAAAAAATACATAATAAAAGGAAAATTAGTAGAAATAGACCCTTTATAGACTACAGTAGGGACCTGTGCTGTGTGTGTACATACACGCTGCATGTAAATGAAATTAAAGCAAGTCGTACGAAAATATCATTGTGTGGGAATGTAATTTAAATGGTAACCTACTCTTGTTTCACTGTCTTTCTGCTAAAATTCGCCCTCATTAAGTAAGCAGAAGCCTCTCAGTTCTCTCTGTCTGCATTCTGAGAATTTAACGATTTTCTATCACGTTTTCTTCTTCCCTAGCTTCTTTTTATTGTGAAGAAAAAATACTGTTATCACGACAATGATGATGACGACAAGAAAAAATCTCAGAGCACCACACTTTACTGGACAGAAGGTGAGCTGGGGGATATATTTATGGGCAACCCTTTTCTTACGGAACAATATTGAGCAGAAAGATCTGTGTGATTGTATAGGAGAATCTCCTCCTTATTTGGCCAAAGTCATCAATCCATTTGATTTATTTTATTTGTGTTTGAGATTTGGTTTTGGACGAGGATGACCGATCTTTCAAATGATGACATTGGCCATTCAAACGTGTAATAAACATGAGTCCGTAATTCGTGCACAGCTGATGAGCCGATAGAGACGTGTGCAAACAATAAATATAGGCTGTAGTAGATTTTCCTAATGTGTGATATGTAGTGTATGATTTGTATAGGGATTTTATTGAATGGGGCAGACTGAAAAGAGATTCGACTTTGTGCAATTGAATAGTTAATGGAATACTAGAGAGAGAAGAGCAACCGATATGACTGACATGACAGTGCTCAATGAGAACGGCTCACAATGACACACAATGAGAGCAGACTGACTATTAGAGAGGCTAGAGACTGGTTAGACGAAGAATCTTACGGGAAGTGAACTGAAATGAACTTGAAGTGAACTTGACTTTGAAATATATAAAGTACTGCTGGTGAATAGTGACAGTCAAGTGTGATGGTGGTTGGGCACATAACTTGAAAATTGAATGGCGCTATTAATTTCGTATTAATGTCACCTGTCCTGCTTTGTCTCGGTGGTGCGCAGGGAGGAACGGATATAATTTTATGTCACGATGACGTTAATTTAAGCGGAAAGATGACATATTTTATATTGTTGGGCTGCGGCTGGTCCGTCCACTGCTGCTAGTGAATATTGTGTGACCCGCCCTAACCTTTTCTCTGGTAACAAGGCGCTGCAGTCACTGAATTGTTGAATATTTAATGGAAATTAAGGAAAACTTGATTTCGCCTGCCTGTCTCCAGAGTAGATAGTTTATCGACATAAACAAGTTCTTGCTTTTAACATATAGATAAGGGATTGATGAACGTTACCATTTATTATATTATGATCGTGATTGGAAATGGGTAGAAGAGTGACAGCCGTAATTACATTTACAAATCAATTGGATTTTTTAATTTTTTTATGTCGAAATTCTTGATTGTTGAAGTATTTATTCTTTTGTTGAAAATTGTGTACAGCTACTGATGACGGTAAAATATAAAGTGCATTCCGAGGGCAAACCGTTGTTGACTTGTTTGTGGCGGTGCGCAGGTGAGATATACGAAAAAGAATTATCAAGGTTGCGAGTGCGCATGTTCAAATCTTAAATCCATGTCATTGTTTTCTTTGTCTGTTTTTACTGGAATTAAAGCTCTCTCGACCAGCCATTTGTCAACCAGATTATATTATGTCACATAATCTGTGCAACCTTGGAGTTCCCATTTGCAGCAATTAGTAATCCCATTGTTTTTTCCACCAAGAATTAAATTATATAAGAAATCTTCTCTCGTTATGTAGAAAATATCTAAGTGGATTTCGCCTTACTAATACGCGTTGTCGTTTGTCAACAAATTCAGATTAACGTGCAGGCATTTACCCGCAGATAAAAATTGAATTTACAACGATTTCTAATTAGTAAGAAAAGAATTTCCTTGAACGTAAAAGGTGAATGTAAAATTTCTGCAAACTTGAACGAAAACACTCAACATAATCCCTAAGGTCAACAACAACAATATCGACGAATACTTAATAATAAAATATTCTTCCTATTAGAGAAAATAAGATGGAAAATTGCTTCCAATTCAATTTTCTTCTTCTGCGTTCTCGGGCAAGGCATATTCTATTCTATTCTCTTGGGATTCAATTTCAATTGCTCGTTCGTGTCTAACTATTGTAATAGTGGAGCAATAATAGAACAAGGCTATGAATTGTAAACAGAGTTGTATTATTATTATTCTCACACTACATTATACACACCAGAGAGTGGAGCCTAGGTCTATACCTCTGTATAGAGAAAGGAATCATCGACCTCGCACCATTCACTTATACTTCTACACCAACAACGTTTCTTGAAATACATCGTTGCCTGCACCGTCTTAAAACCTAAACACCAACAGCTTCCCATCTTCATTTAAACGTTACTGCCGTATACCCATTAATACCAGCAGTAGTACGCTTCATACTTATTTAACACCCAACTAAGTAAATGTAAATGGTAGCTGCTGAAGTACAGTGTGTCTCTGAAAATTCGTAAAGTCGAACCCCAGTAGCTATATCTTCAGAAGGTAGGCAGTTTGAGTGCAATGTTGTTGAGCAGCAGCAGAGAGCTGTGAATGAGTGGAGGAGTTAATCAAATCCGTATCTTTTACATCGGCGAGCACATGCACACAGTGGTGAACAATATCTACCATCTGCAAATCTCAATTCCTCTGCATTCTTCTGAAGTGTACTATTATTCACTTATCTTCTACTACATTTCACATAACACCTTCGCCAATCTGCACAACTCTATGTTGGTATTAGTCAGTAGACGTGTATTGCTTCGTATTTCATAAAGCAAAAGGTGTAAGGGATAAGCGACGACAAGAGAGAAAGAGATGCATTTCCTTTGACTTTTTAAGTCTAAAAGTTTTCTGCGGTTGAGAAAGAATGCGTGACACAGACAGACAGAAGAGATGAGAGGATTCTTACACAATTTCTAATTCCATCTATAAAAATACTTTTCTCTATGTTTAATAATAATAATATGCTTGTACATTCTCTGCTACACCTGAAGATTAGAGTGCATGAATTGTATTATTATAATGGTGACAACAAATTGGTTCAAGAAGATAATAAAAATCACCCATGCTCGCAAAAGGGATTCCTTATAAATTCCAACTACTGCCTTCAACAGCAGACATACATACACCACAATATAAAACAAGTGAGAATATATAAATGAATAAGTTTCTGAATAATCTCCGTGTCTACATATCATACATAGATGCACATAACAGCCCACAACTACAACAAACTCATTGTTTTTCATCACTTGCATATCTGTATCCATCAGATAAAGTCAGGTCTCCAGCTGTGCATTGTTTCAAATCGACAATTCAATGATGACAACAACAGATACAATGCATAGAGAGAGAGAGAGAGATAAGCTCTACAGACAGAAGAAGGTGGTATCCCACTCCTGACTGAAAAATTTATTGTCTATTTTTCGCCAATTTTTCAACAAACACCTATTCCAATTTAATCTTTTCCTCATTCATCATCACACTATTCATCAAGTATCTTGCACACCACTACTACAACACTATTCTCAATCTGTACGTGTTTAACGTGAAACAATTAAATAAAAAGCTCCTTGTATTTTTCAGATAAAGACAAAACTGCTGGCGTCTTTCTATTCTCTGTTCTTCCCGGATTCTTTGTTTGCAGAATTGGTTTAACGTACCATGTGCCACTATATGGTTCTACTGGTAGTAGAATTTATTTACCACCAGCGGCACTCCTTCTTCCACTACTACCAGAAGAATCTTGTTGTTTATTATCCTTAAGAGAAACATGCCATATAGAACCCATGTACCATTGTACTAAGCGAGTTGAATGTAAAGTGACGACTGTAACTTTTCGGTTGAGCAATCCAAGTCCGTTGTCCGTGTCATCACGATTAGGAAGTAAACGCACTGCTGTTTTCTAGCTACTACTACTAAAAGGTCTGGAAAGGCACTGAAAAATTCAATGTGCATTGGCAGCAGCGAGAGAGAAGATTCAGAGTCACAGAGAGACGGCAAACTGTCAAATACACACACAGCAGACAGACATTACGATGCCTTATGGGCAATTGCATGCAATGTTAAAGTAGTCGAGTGGAGAGTAGGATGATGATTTTAAGCTGAATGATTTACTACAATATAATCCTACACATGTCAATCCAATGGGGAAGCAAATGTTTTCGCTATACGACGACTCGCATACCTATTGTAGCGTAGGATTGCATTGTTACCCTTTTTTCCTATCATTTATCATAATGAGAGTGGAGAATGGGAATTGAGGTAAATTGAACTTTTAAACTAATTTAACTACGATCATAGTAGATATCCATCAGTCCGTGTGCTGGCTTGGCTCTCATCTCTGGCTCACAATAACTTCACACTGGATACACAAACGGTGTGACAGCCTACAGCATTTCAATTTAATCCACTATTACAGATACCTACTTGATATATTGAAAAAGCGGCGAATCACACAGTATTCAACTATTATATTACGAATTCAGCCTGAAGACAATACTCTTTGAAATTCTATAAGGGAAGTTGACTCTGCTTGTACAGAGTTTTTTGGCGAGTCTGGAACTGATTCATGATTTATTTACTACTGTACATTGTCTTTGGTTCACAGATATGAAATTCTCATTGAATGGATTACGTAACTTTTCAATGCAGTTCAGTTCACACTGCCAATACTAGAGAACCAAATAGGAAGTGTAATGTAAAGAGCGAAGACAGAGAGAGAGAATCGAGCCTTTTTTCTCACGAAAGCTCGAAAAACAGGAAAGACAAAAGCTGACCCGCTCAGTTGAGTTCAATTTAATTTGGTTCAATTACCACGTAGGTGGTAATGGTTAACTCTCAAGTGGGATGCACTTTGTACACACCTTACATAAGTGCACAGAGGGAGAAGAGGAGATGGATATACTATTCTTATAATTAGACAATAATTTATTAGAATGTATAGTACACACGTTGAAAATACATAAAAGAACTTTTTAAAGGTGTTTTATAATACCACTCTAATATTAATACATACATACAGGGAGTAATATAAAAATATTATGGCTAAAGTTGAAAGCTATGTAAGCAGATAAGGAATTGTTACGTGTGGGTGCGATATTAGAAGAGTTTTGTAGCATTTAGACACTTATTTAGAGCTGAATAGCTGGCTGCTGCTATCTGGACGTGTAACACACTTATGTGTTCATGTAATCATATTGTGATGATGAGCAGCATTCTACAGGTTCAGCAACAATTCAATTTACCAACATGGAATCAGTTCAACTGTGAACTACTCAACAGGACGACAAGCCAACAGCTCTCAGAGAGAGAGAGAGAATTTGAGTTTGAAGAAATGAGAACTTGTGGTTTTATGTAACACACAGCAGTGGGAATCACTTTGCGTCTTCTCTTTAATTTTGCTTCTTGTTGTGATTACCATATACTGTAAATTGCATTCTAGTTGTAAATGCTCTGCAAGAGAGAGAGAGAGAGAGAATAGGCTCTGTGTTGGAATAGTAGGGCGCGCTACAGAAGTTAATAAGGTAACCGCAATTCAAAAATTGGAATATTATGGCACACAGTGAGAAAAAATACAGGAAGATGAGTAGTTCATGTTATAATTTTATTTTATAAGGACAAGTGGTAAAGTGTAAATTGTTATTTGCATGATGCATTATTATATTATTCGCATGTAGGAAATGACTTTATCCGATGAGCAGATTAACTTTGTGCTTCTTAGCCACTACTGGCTGTCTTGTCTCTCTCTCTCGTCTCTCTGCAGTCTCATTGTTACACGTGATGACTAATGAAAAGAGGACTGCAGTTTAAACAGAGCACTGCAATGCTGCCATTCTCCTCCTCATAATGGTTCGGATACGATATGCATAGTATAGTAGTAGTAAATACTGTGGGATAGTGAAATAAAAGCAGTTTACGTAATAAAAAGAGGGATTTTAAGTAAATAAGGCGATTACATTTTATCACGACTTTTCGTGGTGGTGTTCCTCTTCCTCCTCTGGCTCTGCTGTAGCTAAAGTTTACTGACAGAGTCAGGAGATTAGTCGCAATCTGTGTGACGTATAATGTCGTGTACGAATTAAAATCCAGTTGTATGTGCATGTGTATACGCTATCGCACTTTTGTATTATAAATTGCTATAACGTTATATCAATGTTTCCATGAACGATCTTAATGTTGCAAACAAATTGCTCATTGATGGATGTGATTTTTTATAAGCGTGTAGTTGTAGTATACTTACAACAACGCATGTTACGTGATAGTGACGGATGCAGTAGGACCACTGTCTCTGTGTACTGCAATCTCATGGCTATCCGAGTTTTATTGCTTTTACAGGCAATATCTTATTGATTAGAGTGTTTGCGATTCTTCTTTGGTTACTTTGTGGGCGAGTACCTGTATGTAAATCTGTGTGTATGCTTGTAATAAGTATGGATTAAGGTAGAAGTTGGACTTTCTCACACGTGTCGTGTCCCTATTGTGTATTGTATCTTTGTGGGTTAGCGTCACTGCATTTCCTCGGCAAAAAGAGCAGAACAGACATGCCATTATCGATTGTCTCTAATACCCACGACCAAGTAGTGGATTTATAGTACAGTTTGATTTTTTCTCATTATTCTAGATACTCACGTAGTGGTAGGTAGTAGAATACTTGTGAATAAGGTCGGAATTTGTCGTCTAGCTTATTATGTGTGTGTGTTGTAGTAATTAGCTTTAATTAAATAAGCGCTATCTTGTGTAAGCACTACTGCTCGCCTTGATAAATACACAGTTAGTAATTATTCGGATTGAGTTTATGACTGATTGTGTATGTGTCTATTTAGAAATAGTGTAAAGTGAGTGAGCATACATTTGCACAGGCAAAGGTACAGTGGGTAAGCAAGGCAAATAGAACATGTAAATATTTGTGTATTTGTTCACAGCAAATAAAATTCTGGATAGTGCTAAAATACTTTTCATTGGCAAATAAAAATATCCATATATAATATTTATATAAACTGCAAACAGGTTCTCTTGGTTTTCATTGTGTGCGCATTGCTAGTTCACAATGGAGAAAAGAGTGAGCTTAAAAATCGATCTAAATATTTGCGAGTACAGCGTTTCTCGTACACACACAAGTAAAACATGAAAGTAATTATTTACTGTTCGATTTACATGTTGTAAATAAATCTTGGCATTTGAATATCTAGGAGTGGGGGAGAAATGTTGCTGTTGAACTGAAGAAGAAGTGGAAGGCGCAAACAAGTCATGAAACTTACACTACGCAAACCTCCCGCAATATATTTCCTATATGGAGTACCTACTGGCAGGATTTATTATTTAAGTAAATATTTTCGCATAAAACAAAAGATCTGCACAGAGAGCCTGCAGCTACATAAAATACATGACTGATAAAGTCTTTTCGGTGACCGACCAACCGAAGGAATAAGCTTGCTCGCATCAATCAGACAACTCAAAAAGCTGAAAGCAGCAGCAAAGCAACACACGAATGGCTATAAAATATTATATGAAGTGAAATAACAAGATGCGAAATAAAATATTGCAAAATAGCCGGTAGTAGAAATCGAGTACTGACACTATGATGCACATAGTAAATGCAGTAAAGTCTTCTCTCCGCCCATTATTGCATGCACCGGTGCATCGGAGGTACAAAATAGCCGGTAGTAGAAATCGAGTACTGACACTATGATGCACATAGTAAATGCAGTAAAGTCTTCTCTCCGCCCATTATTGCATGCACCGGTGCATCAGAGGTGCTAACATTAATGTATATCGCAGCAGATCATACGAGAGCATTTGTTGGTTTAAGATCCTATAAAGGTATATTTCTTGGAGGAATAACAGAGGTGCACTTTTCTACCTTTTAGCATATGAATATTATTGGTTTAGTATTGTCAGGCGGATGAAAGATAGAAATTAGCGGTTTGGAATTGTTGGTTTAAAATCCTATAAAGGTATATTTCTTGGAGGAATAACAGAGGTGCACTTTTCTACCTTTTAGCATATGAATATTATTGGTTTAGTATTGTCAGGCGGATGAAAGATGGAAATTAGCGGTTTGGACCTTGGCCAACAACAGTGACCGGTTCAATGAGTGTGGAAGTTTCCATTTTATGCACTGTATGGTCATCTGGTCTCACAAAGACTGAGAGAGGAACGAAATTCCTTGCATTGTAATTACAAGAGGCACCCGTTACTTTTAATACATCAACTATTTAAAACAACAAGAGGATCAGGATGAAAACACTTCCACCAAAGAAGATACACACACAGACAAGAAACAATGCACTTGCACATACACGGAACACAGAAACTGGCCAGCAGTGCAAATATAGGAAGTGGTAAGGTTTACCCTTTTTCTTGTTTTTTCCGTAACACGCGTGCCTTGCTGCAACTTTATTATTACACTAACAACGAGTTTTCAGCACACACTATCTACTACACTGTAATGTAATTATAACGAAGATGGAAGCATAAAGATAAATATAATTAGAATGCTCTCTCGCACATTACTATACAGATAACTGTAATACTGTATTGTAGTACTGTACTGTGCATATACTGGAATGGCTGGCTTGACTTTTTTCTACTTTGTGCATATCCACTTGTAGTATGTAATAATGATGAATACATACATAAATTGTAATCAAGAGTAGAGAGCTACAGAAAAATACAAGTACGTGGCATGGGAGTGAGTGTGGCTCTGCCAAAATCTTACAATAATAGAAACAGGTGGTTCAGAGCGAGAGATGCGGAGATCGAGTCAGTGATAAAAGATTATTAGAGTAGCGTCTTGGAGGGATGAGGAGAGGAACCGGAAGGAAGGAACAAATGTCGTTCATGTAGGAAGGAAAACTGGGATTTTTTCTTTATAATTTGACCATTTATTTCCTCACCAACTACTTACTTAGCTCAAGAGGCTTGAAATGGGTTTTGCCCTTACACGGCGGCTGCTATTGCAAATTTAAATGGGGGAAAATTAGTCAGCGAAACTGAACTGAATGACAGACAAGACAGCTAGAGAGAAGTATTTAGCCACAGATTTCTTCTAGTATTACTTTATATAGCTGAGTTAAGGCAGCCAGCCGGCATGTCACGAAATTATCGCAACTGTCGATTAAGCAATCCTTCTGTTTATTTTTACTCTCTCTCTATCTCGAGGCAAATCGTCAAGTGATCTTTTCTACTATATATAGTCAATTCACTTTTTTCCCCGTCTTTAACCATTCCCACAATATCTTAAGGATTACAAGTGTCTCTCGGCAAGACACATTGTGTGAGGACAGAATTTTCTCTAGAGAGAGAGCCAGAGAGACAGATGACAGGGCACAATGCTACGGAATTAATTTGACACACAAGATATTCGTCTTTTCTCTTGAAACGATCTAAGGAAATCTTTTTTCGGCTAATTCCTCTGTCATGACGCATGAATCTCTATGTGACTGCTTACAGCTAATTTCCCTTACCTTTCTTCGTCTGTCGGAGTCACACAGTCAGCAAGATGAAAAAGGTGTGAAAGAGAGAGACAGATTTTTCGCCGCCGCGACTACCTAACACAACAACCACTGCTTCAAGTCGGAAATAAACTTTTTGCTTTAATCTTCAAAGTGCAACAGCAACATTTTCAAGATCAAGGTGGTAACACTTCACAATTTGACAATGGCCGCAGACTCTGCTGCTGCTGGCTTCCCAATTCTGTTATTCAATTGTTCTATCATGTTTCTCTTCTTACACAACGTTCAGAATGATTGTTGTATGCAGTTTTAAAAAAAAGTATTCCACGAAGTTTCTACTACAATGGTAACAGTTGCACACGCACATAACATGACAACCGGACGCTCTACAAAGATAATTTCTGATCGGTATTGTGTTTTCAAATACATTATCAAAAATGTGTTTGTTTCTTTGGCTTGACAACTTGGGACAACACCCTCTCTCTCTTTATCAGCAACAGACACTTAAGAAATGTCATTGCTAAATAAATCCTTTATCTCACATTGAGTCTAACGCGTAATAGCTGATACATGTCCTGATAATTCATTCCAGGAATTATGCGCTACACTAATATTACAAATGTGTCAGTGTGGAGGTTTTCTTGTTTACAATTAAGTTCTTTTGTACTACAGATATTATAACCAAGAAATGACTAACTTCTTTGCGGTAGTGGCAACTATTATTTTCTGCCATTACATTCAATATACGTCATCAATTTTTAATCGTGATTTTTGCTCTGCTGTAGGACACTTTTGCACATGAGTCTCCACATTTTGCGCCTGATAAATATTTTTCATTATGGGTTAGTTTCACACCAATTTATTAAAATATTGTAATCCATTGTAAGTGGTACTTACTCCAACAGATACTTTTGATCCTTTCTAAAAAGTAATTAAAGGAAGACTGACAATAATGATATAAAATCGAATATAGTATTGTTAATCATACAAGCTCGTTGACTTTGGGTTTGTTTTCAAGTAAATGGCCTTATCCTCTGCAAATGTCTACTTACACATGGAAAAGCGAATGGAGGCCAACTGTAAGAACAAATATCCTCATCGTGAGAACCTCTCTCATGATGATGACATGACAATCAACTCCAGCCAACCATACGTGAAGCCACAAATACTGCTGCTTTTGCTGAAAACTTTATTAAATGTAAGAATAATAGCAAGATTACAGATATATAAAGCAAATGCAGCAAAGAGGAAATGCACACTTACACACAAACCACCAATACGTGACCATACATGAACTTGTACAAAAGTTAAATATGATTGTCGAATCACATGAAATATGCTTTGTGTATCGGACATTATTATGCACATTCAGGTGCTTTAATTGACCTACAGAAATGTCTATTCTTGACATTAAGTTAGCCTTACATAAAAATCACGTTCTTCCTTTTTATTTTCGATAAAATTGTTGCTTATTCCCAAATTAGTAAGTGGAGTGTGGACCCAGGTATTGTATTACTAACAATAATGACTGTGTCCTATTCATTTTTCTTATGTCCCATATGTCCTTGTGCAAATTAATTGCAGCAGGTGTGTATTAGTAGAATACCAGCGTAACTGATCACATCGTGTGCTTCAAGTCAAATCATAAGACGTTCAATCACTCGTATGAGTATAAAATGTACTATGCAGTGCAGTGCAGCGTTTTTGAATGGGATACATAATAAATCTGAGGAACTCTCTTTCTACTAATACTAAACATATTAGCAGGGAGAAAATTGGGAATTTTTCGCACGGCCATGCTTTAATGCTTTTCGTCACATAGAGCTCCAAAAAATGCAACGAAGCCGAGGAAGACAGTTTAAATAAAAGATCCCTGAAGTGAGATCGTATCTTCAGCTTTAGATGCATTTCTTATTATGTATTATCTTTTTATAGTGCAGAGTAATGTGTCGAGTGCCTGCTTGCCTTTGCCCTGCTTTTTGCCCGTATCAGTATTTATAAAAGGATCGGAGATAAATCAATTCCTGAATGTCACGTTACATTATACTATGCTAAAGCACTAGTGTGAAATGATGAGCATTTCAATTGGAAGCATGAAGAAGCTTCGCTGCATGAGATGATGCGATCTTGGCTTGTGTGCTCTGTAGACTTATGTAATAATGTGTGTGTCTGTGTGCATGTGCAAGTTCAATCTTTCCATTCTACTACACTCATCAGTCTTATGTGTGGAATGCCTTCAGGGTGGAAATGTAAATTGCCTCAAGAGTCTATATCTTTTTCTACTTGCTTTATATACTAAATAAAGGATTTTCTGCTGAAATTTCAAGCTGACTGAGAATAAATTTCATTACAATTGCTTCCAATTAAATTTAATTTCCTAGATTAGGGAAAAAGTGTACAAATTCTCTACATTGTGTGTGCACTTTGAGAGAAAAAGTAGGGTTAGTACTACACAATGGCATTCATAATTAATGCAAAAACATTGTGAAAGAATTTTGCGAATAGTGCGTACCTACTATTACTTGTACAGATAGTACACAATATTATATTATGCATGCAAGCCTGTAATTGAATGCGAGAACGTTGTAGCTAATCCTTAAAAAGTGACGAATACTCTGATGCTAATTGCATTTTTAAGGGTTCACTCATTCTTCCTCCATAAAGAATGTTTACGAGAGTGGGAAGACATAATGATCAGTTTTTGAGATTGTTGCATCTAAAATCTCCCTTTTCCAGAAAAATCCTGAAAAACATCTACTGTATTAATTCTGTGTATCCTTTTCAGTGGAGATGAAAAGGGACAAAAACTGCAATCATTCTTAATTCCACCTGTTTCTCCAAAAATGAGTGCATCTTGTGCTTGCTGCTGTACATTAAGCACAAATTACCAACTAAAAAAACATTTCCCAGACTACGACGCTGAGGAACATATTATCACGTGCATAAATGTTATAAGAATGGAAACAGGTTGAAATCGTTTCTCTCTTTAAAATTAAGATCAAGTTTCTGTGCAGGTTTCGTTATTGGCTACTAAGTGAAGACAGATTACGCTCACCGTGCAAAAACGGCAAGAAATGCATGAACGTAATAATCTTATGTGTATACTGATACGTAATGTATGGTCGCCGTCGTGTACGTCCTTCCATTCTTTTCAATTACTAACTACATTCTGTACAATACAAAGTTGTTCCTCCGTTGTACACGTCGTCGTCCTAACTATTGTCTGTCTGTGTGTGTGTGTCTTGCTCGTAAATCCTTAACAAGCTGACTTATTAGCTTGACGTTGACTGGTATAATGCTTGAGACGAGATGAGCGATAGGTTATTATGTGTATACGTGAACGTTCATTGCAGATTGTCGAAAAATTCACAACCCTAGAAGGAGGAAGAAGTGATGAAAAGAAAAGAAGGC
>JABASC010000301.1:0-47178 GCA_019776185.1 Plutomurus gul
TTTTTCATGAAACATCAAGTCCCAAAGTTTCATACGCTTCCTCAAGCATACAAAAAACATGTTTTTAAATACATATCCGGGCTCTGATAATCATACATGTACCTCAACGTTGCACTGTCTGCATTTGAAGTGTATGAACTCTGGGAACGGAGAAACGAAAACGGATGCTCCTCTCGTAGTAGTAACCCATTGAGTGTGTGTGTGTGTGTGTGGAGTTCACAGTACATTGTGTACGTATCAATGGGGCCTTGTACTATCATACAGCATATTATTATATACACATACCTAGTGTCTATATATAAAACCCAGCCAGAGAGAAAGAGTAATGCATGTTAGCCAGGTATATATATATAAATACATATAGAAAGGTTCATTTACTATATGAATTCTGTATTAAGATAGAGTGTGCACCTCTTCGTATGATGATCATATGATGTGATATGGTCCATGGTGTATTCGTGTATGAAGATAGAAATGAATAGAGAGAAGAGACAGAGAGAGGTAGAGAGAGCAAACCGTTTTCACCGTTCTTTACACTTACTTACGCCATTCTGAATATGTACATTTGCTCCGTTGCAACATCCATCCGAGATCAGTTTTCAGTGCAGAGCCGGTGAAGACGGGGCAGGCAGCAGGCTAAATGAATCCATCATTCTTCCTGCTTCATTTCATGTGGTACTTGGGGCTGGTTATGTGCATTCATACATGGACTCAGATTTCCATTGCCATTACTATCTCTGTGCTCATCAGCGTGTGTGCATCCAGAAGGAAAGCAGTGGCAGTAGAGCACATTCAGATGAGTGAAAACGTGCTAATAAATGACACTATCAACTATACATAGACAGCAATTTGCGAATGTATAAAAGGTCAACTGTCATGAAAGGTAATGAAGGGGCTCAGGCGCTCTCTGTGTCTGTGCATATATTCATTGCAAGATATATTTGTATAATGCATGCACAAAGCTGCTTTCACAGGTTGTTTCTACTATAATGCGGTTTATCGTTTAACCGTGAACTTTTGGGCCTGGCAAGGTTTCATCGTCCCCCGATCGTCATTCCTAATTTGTATATATGACCACTGACTGACCACCATTTAGTATAATAACTCTTATCGTCTTAGAAATTGATTTGCTGCTGTCAACAGTATTCTTTTCTTATTGTGCATGGAAATCGTAGTTTATTATATTCCCGGTTACAATTTCCCCTGTAGTTTGATTCTATTGTCGCAGAATATTTCCTTTGCAATAGTACAAATTGTTTGCTCTACTTAAATATGTATATTCGAAGGCAGGAGTTTACTATAAAATAAAGTCTGTGCTGAAAAAGTAATAGAAACGTGCATTATTTATGTATATATACTTTATAGAAGGCTGCATAGGCAGTTGGTATGCATAGAGAGACATTGTGCAAAACATTCGACTTGTGCAGCCATGGTGCGGACGCGTGTGCAAAATGTGCGAATTCATGAAGCAGGACGAAATGTGCATATTTGATTGGTGTATAAAGTTTAGTGGCTGTATTCCTTATGGTAAGTGATCTGCGATCTCTGTCGTCGTCGTATACCGTTTATTGTCTCTGTCCTCTCTCGCTCTCTCTCTCTCTCTCCTGTTTATTTTAGCATGATTGATTATTTCATTGATTTGTATGAGAGAGAGAGAATTCCTCCGTGGAGCCGACACGGATACCACCGACACACCGTCAGCACAATCAATGCACCTTAACATTATGATTCGCAGTCTCACTCTGTGCGAGATCTACACGAAGAATTGAATCACAGTGGAGATGACAAGATAGGCTTTGTTAACCAAACACTTTTTAATCTAGCTCTTAACTATGTAGGACTGTAGAAGAAACTGTCACTGTCAAAGTCTACACTAACCGTCTACACAGAGGAATCACCGACATCATTGTAATACAACTATTTACATTAAATAGATGTTTGTATCTATGTAAGCTTAGAGAGAGGCGCACTCTTTTCACCAAGCATACAACAATAAATGGAGCGAGCAATGTGTACTTGGTGGGGGTCAACAGACTACAAGGTAATAATTGCAGTATATTCTGTACTAAAACGTTAGTTTTGCAAGGAACGCTCAATTTGCCAGTTCAATAAACTTATTTTGGTAGCTATAAGCAATTAACGGATTTCAGTTTCAGTTTTCAAAGCGTCCAAATTGACAAAATTTTACAAAAATGGAATTTATTTGGAAATTATTATAATTTTGGATACTGTCACTGACTAGATGAACTCTGGCAGTAAGAATGCAAGCTACTATTGCTTTTGTCAACTAACTACGTTTGAAATGAGTTGCACTACTCGTGGTGCACGAGTCGAGGATGACAAAAGCACCGTGCATATGCAGATAAGCAATGAAGGACACGGAAATGGGGAAAAATAGCGAAAGGGAGCGTCCCGCAATTAGCCCGATGAGAATAAATCGTAATCCAAAGCAACTATTTGTCATACCATACTTATGTAATTAAATTCTGCCAAGATATAGAAAATCCAGGTATTATTATTGTTGTTCAGACAGACCCCTGGCAAAAACATATTACACACGCTGCTGCAAAAGCGCTGTATATACGCTTTATCATGGTACATGGTATGCAGTATAGGAACAGATATCTGGGAAGAAATCTGTGCAGAAAAGGTTTCACAGACTGAATGGGATTGTTTGTGCAGATTGGGTCAGAGAACCAAGCGACTGCTTACAAGTACCATGTACCTTTACTATATGTATAAAAGATGATATTATGGAGAATCCATAGGGAGAGAGGAGTCATGGCAATTCCATGGGATCTTGCCTTGCTGTTCTTGCCATTCTGTTGCGTGCCTTCATCTTCTCTCTCTCGCTCGCTCGCTCGCTCGCTCGCTCTCTGTCCGTTGTGTACTTACATCGAGAAGAAAAGTACTCTTAGATATATTTTCATATACTGTGTTTGGTAGTTTTGGAGATAGAGAGAGTATTCTGATTCAGTTCAGATTGTTCACAGGAAGCGTGGAGAAGAGAGAACAAGAGAGAGAGAGAGAGACGGCGAGAGAGAGAGAGAGAGAGAGAGGAGTCGGTGTGGTGTTCGTGTTGTAGGTGCTTGAAGAAAGGGTTAAATGCTGTTGTATGCTGGAAGAGTCGCTTATTTTCTGCCCTTCACGATTATTCTGTGTACGAGTAGGCTGTGTTAACAGAGTATGCGGTTAAATGTATCGAAGAGCAGCAGCTATGACGTTGCACCCAACTATAAAGAGAAGAAGAAGGGTAGAGTGGGTTCGGTTGGCGTAGCTCCTGACTGCTGACGCTATTAACTGTTCTCCGTGATGGCAATTTCATTTCTGCGGGCTTCTACCACCACCATCCTCCTCCTACTCTGCTTATGAACACAATCTGGCATCCATTCCACTCTCTTGTGACTATACTGACTGTGATATTGTGTGTAGAAACAGAGAGAACTGGTGAGCAGTGCAGTCAAGTCAACTTTAGTTACAAGAATGGTAATGTACGTACGTACTTATAGTAAAAGTGTAGCTAATACTCCTACTCACCCGCACCATGTCATATTATCATATATTTATGTATTGTAGTGTTACCATTGTATAAGGCTAACTAGAGAGGAGAGGAGCACTGATGACGAGCACTATTCTCTACTCCACTGTACGTGTGAGCGGTGTGAGTGGTAGTGGTGGAGAGTTGTTGACAAGTGTTCACTTTTAGTAGTGAAATCAACGGTTGTCGTGGAGGAACAGCACACATATGACGACTGCGTGGAGGGGGAGGGGTATGAGACTTGCAGGTTTACTTTTACCTTGGCGATTGGAATTATTTTTTCCGTGACAAAGGGGGGAGGTCAAAGATTCTGTAGTTTTTGCAGACGCAATATGTGTACGATCCTCATGAAGTACATCACACATACGTTAAGAACGTACTCGCTGGCGCTCAGTCACTCTGACCAGAATAGATTTTGTGGAAAAAGAGGAAATCAATGAAAAAGTCTGCCCCTCTCTGCTGTACACACTCTGGGCATGTACACAGAGAGAGAGAGAGAGAGAGTAGTGAGTGAGTGCACCCGATACCGGAAAAACCTCACTTCATTTCACACTACAAATGCCAAGACAATAGGAATACACTCTGTGTGTGTGTATGTATGCGGAAAATGCACATTTGTATAAATTCTTCATGAAATCAGATTATCGTTAAACGCTTTTAAAGCTCTTTTCTTTCATGCGATATCACATACAATGCACGCATTTCTCATGATACGATAATTACTACTGGGAGTTAATTGCAGCACGGTAGCTTAATTGTGCTGGAGAAACCGGGTAGCCGTTTAATTTCAATTTTTAAGGACTTAGCGACATGCAACATTTTTTTTGCATTGAACAATTCTAGACAGTAAGTATACATATAGCTCGAATGCACAGAGAATAGTTTTTTTTGCAGAGTGTTACTACATTTATGTTTTAGGTAAAGCACAGAATGCGCAATTCAATTCTATTCACATCATCTACCGGGTGGATACACTTTCCAAAGTCTTCGTTGTCTCATCTTCTCCGGTCAATCAGTGTTGCCGGCTCGGCTTTCTCTCCTCTCCAATATGTATAAATGATGTAGGAAGAGGAGTGAGACTTTGCCAAGAAATATTTTGTGAAAGTTGCGTCTGCATCGAACAAGGATAAAATAAATTCTCTGTTGATTTACTGCTGGAAACGGTTGAATGAAGGACGTCTATTGTGATAACGAGGAAGTAGATATTCGTACGGAAAATTGGAATTGGCCGTAGAGTGGAATTCTGAGTGTGCTGAGAGCCTTGTGTGGGGATTGTAAACTACGTGGCCAACCTGCTCACCACAATTTGAACTAAAGAAAAGCAAGATAGAGAGGTTGGCACTTTGCTCCATGCTCTGCTCGCCATAGTCATTCATCGCGGTTGGTTTCTCATAGCGGTCCGTCAGCATTCTCTCTGAAGGTTGGTTTATTGAAGAATAAGAAGAAAAAAATCCGAAAATGGGTCGTATGCACGCTCCCGGGTAAGATATTTTAATTGTTTTTATATTACTGTTGTGTCCTTTATCATTTTTGAAAGTTTTACGGTTGTTTAAAGAAGAAATTCAGTAGAAATTGATTGAAAAGTCTACACCAAAGGAGGCCATGTTGTTGAACAATATATTTATTATATACGGTTAATGGTTTGTGGAATATTGACTTTAATTTACTGTTTTGTCAACTGAACATAGTACGTAGAATGCCGGTGATTGTTTTCAATCACCGAAATTATCAATTGAAACTTATTTTAATAAATGAATTAATTTTTTAACGGTTTTTGCCATTATTTGGTTGACTTTGACAATGTTTTTACTGTAATTATAGAAAGGGTATATCCCAATCAGCTTTACCGTATCGTCGCGGAGTTCCCACATGGCTGAAGCAAAGTCCGGAAGATGTGAAGGACCAGATCTATATGCTTGCCAAAAAGGGTCTTATGCCATCAAAGATCGGTAATTTTTAAATTATTTGTGTTTTTATAGTAAACATCATTCATCATGTGTGACTCGAGTACACACAAAATATAAAACACTATATTACAACCAACAAATTACTGCTGTTTTCTTTTATATGTGATATATAGAGAAATATACTACTGACTACTACTTTTCATTTATCATTGTTAAAATTTAAGATGGAATGTTGTAACGTTCTAAAAATCAAGCTTTAATTTCACAGTAACTTTAAATAATCTTTTAAAGTTTTTACAATTTTCTTTTAATATTATTGCACATATCCAATCATAATAGTCATTACAACTTCAGTTGTCAAATAAGATTTTCCGAAAGTCTGATGAGAAAACAGAAGTTTGTTGTTTGTAATTTCTCTCTTTCTAGTGAGAAAGTGAGATTTATTATACAAGTCACTCATTACAAGCAATCAATTCAAATTCATGAAAATAATTTTTTCTTATTTCTTCTTGGGTCGTAGGTGGCATTTTAAGAGATTCTCACGGAGTAGCTCAGGTCCGGTTTGTGACCGGCAGCAAAATACTGAGAATTTTGAAAGCTAAGGGTTTGGCTCCAGATATTCCAGAGGACCTGTATTTCCTGATCAAGAAGGCCGTCTCTATTCGCAAACATTTAGAACGTAACAGGTAAGACTGCTGAATAATTACCTTACCAATTCAAGTAAAGTTCGTGCATAAACCGTTGTCCATTATGATTTCATAGGAAGGACAAGGATTCCAAGTTCAGATTGATTTTAGTCGAATCAAGAATCCATCGTTTGGCACGTTATTACAAAACCAAGCGTGTTCTACCTCCCACCTGGAAGTACGAATCGAGTACCGCCTCTGCACTTGTGGCTTAAACCATTCATTTTTTACAATTGTGGTAATAACGGAGGTACGAAATGACATTGAAATAAAGGTTTAATGTTACACAAGTTGACATTTATTTAACTTCTTAATCATTATCATAATTTCACACATTGTTTTGCATGAGGTTAAAAAATTAAAATGTTAATCAGTGTCTTAAAAATAGCATCCATACAACATTTATTGTTTCAAAAAAATCTTTTCCTGTTTAGGAATGCCAAAAGACAATGCACAGTCGTTAAAATCAATGTATGCAAACAAATAGAGCTATTATAGCTTTTATATGACCATCTATAATATGTTTTACGAAGGTGCAACCAATAGCACAAAGGCATTCGCGAAGAAAATAGCAACGTAAGTGGATTTATGTCCAATAACTTGGCGCTAAAGCTGTTAGTAGCATAATAAAAGTGAACGTAGTTTGTTTGCAAAATCATAATGCTATCATTTGCATACATATATCATTTTTGCAGACTACATGCAGTTCTCAAGGGTCTATCATAAACAACGATGCATGTTAGATTTCGTGGCACGCTTAAAATTCGATGTTTATTATATACTGGTAAAGAAATGTAATAAGAGCGGAAGAGCATCATTTTAAGAGATTAGCAATTAATGCGTTCATCATTCTAGTGTCATCATCCTTTGTGATCATAGAGTGAACATCCTTTTGTGTGGACGTTTAGTTGCTCGGCGTCTTTCCAGCACACAGTCAGTCACTCGGACTTGTACTATTACGATCGTTTTGTTATTTATACATATCAAACTCATAGACCACCTAATAAAACAGATGCAACTGTCGTAAAAGAGTTGCGTGGAAATCAGTGAATTATGAACACATAATAAATATAATATAATAAATATATTTGAAGGCTGCACAGCATAACATGACTACGACAATACGGTTTACAAAGCATAATCTCCCATTTGTCGCAGAACGAATCACTGCCCCAGCACGACTACAGCAGAGAGATATTTCAATCATACTCTAAATCTGTTTACTTCCATTATGTAGTTAAAATCAAACTAGAATTTTTTTCAATGCAAACGGAAAACTGGAAAAGATAATTTTTCGACTATTATTTCCCTGGACACCAAAAGAACACATAAAAAGCTTGAAGAAGTTTGAACTAAATGTGGTCCAACGTACATGCACACACACAGACACACAGACACGGATTAGACATTCTTATAGAGTAGCTACGCAACTCAATAATCTGATTGCGAGTTGTGAGGTTTACAGTTTAGTCGACAGGAAGGCTAAAAAGGGCGTTTCCGTATTCCGCGCCTGACTAGACTTGGAGTCTGGCAGTGGTGGTAGTAGCTGTAGAGAAGTGACAATCTTCATTTCACCAGAATCAACTGGGAACTTGGGAAGTGCCTCAGGTGTCAAGGACTGCCCGCAAGAACGCCAAATTCGTTCGGCTCTTACACTACACATTTTCCCGTTTATAATTTTATTGCACACAGATTGTATAATTGCACGCATTGCTAATTAGTGTGTGACTTTCCCATTCACTCTCTAACTTGTCTTCTCTCTCTCTCTCTCTCTCTCTCCCTCTCCCTCTTATATCGAATCGAGTGGTACACACTGCACACACACGACGACTTGTTTAGACGCAGCAGTCAATTGAATTTGGCAGGCAGTTGATCTTGAGACTGCGGATCGCTGACTATCCTCTGTTTCTTCCGTTATTTCCTGACAAGTGACAAGGTCAAAAATCATCAAAGATATAGTCCCGTTTATCTTTAAGTCAGAATGCCTGCAGCCAGGGGTGATGGAATGAGAGGACTTGCCGTCTTCATCTCCGATATCAGGAATTGTAAGCTATTTTTGCTGTCATTTCTAGCTCTAGTGCAATGTCAAATGTTGAATGTGTATTCATGCTTACATGCAATGTAGTAATGTAGAGACGGGAAAAGATGTGGAAAATAATACGCCCACAACAACATATCAAATATATCTTCCTTTCGGCAATATCATTGACAACATGATATGAGGCCTAATATTATAATGCTCACTTTATATGCTCTAATATAACAGGAATTAAAGAATTTTGGTTTTGGATTCAATTCGAATGGTGTTGGAATACTCACGAGGAATCTTAAGTCTTTCACTTTAATTGTGAAAACTAAAATGAACAGAGGCCAGCTCAATGTGATGTTTTTGTAATGTTTGGGACGATGCAGTTATGAATAGGCAACTGACAATGGATTTTCCAAATTTTGACAATTGTAGTTTCCAGACTGTTATGTCCAATCCTAGTTTGTATTCCAACTCCGTTCAATCTTTTTAATTTTTTAAAAGTAATTTTGAATAGTAAACAAATAAAAGATTTTCGAATTTAAGGCAATTAAAACTTGGTTGTGATGGACGGTTGAAGTTTAAGTAATTTAAAAACAATCCTATCTATTTTATTTTAAAGACAAAAATTATGTTGGTTTAGCCAAACCGTATTTGAATTTTGATTTGAGTAGATAGTAAGAAAAATTACTACTTACACCAAATTATTAAAACTGGCGTACATTTTAATTCTAAAAAGTTAATATAAAATATTAGCAGGATTTTATGTACTTTAAATCATTAATTAATTTACAATTTGTTTAAAATCCTTTTCTCGTTTACAAGGTAAAAGCAAGGAAGCGGAGATTAAGAGAATAAATAAAGAACTTGCAAACATTCGGAGTAAGTTCAAAGGAGACAAGACCCTTGATGGGTACCAAAAGAAGAAATATGTTTGCAAATTACTTTTTATCTTCTTACTTGGCCATGACATCGATTTCGGACACATGGAAGCTGTCAATCTTCTTTCTTCCAACAAGTACACGGAAAAACAAATTGTGAGTAATTATTATCATTTAAGAAATAATGTTACTAGTCAGACTTTTGACTGTCATTCTTCCAATTTAGTACTTTCCCAATTTAATGTGTGACAATGTTTTGTATTTCTTAGGGTTACTTGTTCATATCGGTATTAGTGAATACGAATAGTGATTTGATTCGTTTGATCATTCAAAGTATTAAGAATGACTTGACATCGCGAAACCCTATCCATGTTAACTTAGCATTGCAATGCATCGCTAACATTGGAAGTAAAGAAATGGCTGAAGCCTTCTCGACAGATATTCCTCGCTTACTTGTTTCCGGGTATATAGATATATATATATATTTGTAATTGCATTTCTCACTAACAATAAGTTTAATATATTACTATTTTGGCGATCGAGTTTTTATATAATTTCCCTTATGTTACCTGTTTCGTGTACAGTGAGACCATAGATGTTGTAAAGCAGTCAGCAGCACTTTGTCTCTTGCGTTTGTTCCGTACGCATCCTGAAATTATTCCTAGTGGAGAATGGACTTCAAGAATTATCCACTTACTAAATGATCAACATATGGGTGTGGTCACTGCTGCCTCTTCCCTTATTGAAGCTCTTGTAAAACGTTCCCCTGATGAGTACAAGGGCTGCGTTTCGTTGGCGGTGTCAAGACTTAGCCGGGTAAGCATTTCATTTGTAATGGTTTAATTTACAAATACCATTAATGCTTATTTTTCAATTATTTTCTCAGTAAATGGTATCTTTATCCTTTATTTGGATCATTTAAACAGATTGTCACATCAAGTTACACTGATCTGCAAGATTACACATACTATTTCGTTCCAGCTCCTTGGCTTTCTGTTAAATTATTACGTTTGTTGCAAAATTATCCCCCACCTGGTAAGATACCTGTAACAGAAGACTGCACTACTTTCCAAAATATTGATATAATGTCTAAGAGATTATTTACGTTAGTTAATGTCTATTTTGTGGGCTTCTGCAGATGATCCAGGTGTGCGAGGAAGACTAAACGAGTGCTTAGAGACAATCTTGAACAAAGCACAAGAGCCGCCCAAATCCAAAAAGGTTCAGCACTCAAATGCCAAAAACGCTGTCCTTTTTGAAGCCATCAGTTTAATAATTCACTCGGACAGCGAACCCAAGTAAATAGTAAAGCATTAGTTAGATTATTTATATTAAATTGATCAAATTCATGTTTAAAAAGCGGTTATTGCACACAAACCATAAACTGCTCCGTTTATAGTTATTATCGTTATAACTAACTAACGACATTTAACACGAATTAATAATTTGCCTTTACAATTACCTACTTAGTTTGCTTGTACGAGCTTGCAACCAATTGGGACAATTCCTATCTCACCGAGAGACAAATTTGAGATACTTGGCTTTGGAATCCATGTGCCTACTGGCAACTTCCGAGTTCTCCCATGAAGCAGTCAAGAAGCATCAAGAGACAGTTATTAATGCATTGAAGGTTAAAGATATTACAAATGACACATAGACACAAGAAGCAATACGATAGCATAAAATAGCAAAGTTTTGAATGTTTTACTTCTTACTGCGCACTGCAGACAGAGAGAGACGTCAGTGTGAGACAAAGAGCTGTTGACCTGTTATATGCCATGTGTGATCGAAGTAATGCAGAAGAAATAGTACAAGAAATGCTGAATTATTTGGAAACGGCGGACTATTCTATTAGGGAAGAAATGGTGCTAAAGGTGGCAATTTTGGCAGAGAAATATGCAACAGACTACTCCTGGTATGTTGATGTAATCCTTAACCTAATCCGAATTGCTGGAGACCATGTCTCGGAGGAAGTGTGGTATAGGGTAATTCAGATCGTTGTCAATCGTGAAGATGTCCAAGGTAACCGTTCTACTTTATAACTGCGTAGCAACATTATAATATTCTTATTAGTATCATCTCATGATTGTAACTATGAATGTTTAGGATATGCCGCAAAAACTGTATTTGAGGCTTTGCAAGCACCAGCCTGTCATGAGAACATGGTAAAAGTGGGTGGTTATATTCTGGGAGAGTTTGGTAATTTGATCGCTGGCGATTCACGGTCCTCGCCATCCGTTCAGTTTCGCTTGCTACATTCCAAGTATCATTTGTGTTCCGTGGCCACAAGGGCTCTACTGCTTTCTACTTATGTCAAGTTTGTTAATTTGTTTCCGGAAATAAAAAATCAAATCCAAGAAGTTTTCAGGCAAGACAGTAACATCAGATCCGCAGATGCTGAGTTACAACAAAGAGCATCTGAGTACTTGAAATTAAGCGTCGTTGCTTCTACTGACGTTCTGGTTAGTATTTTATCCATATTTGTAAGTCAATTGCAGCTTATGTAATATGAGATACTCAATTTATTAACGCTTTGAATTATAGGCCACGGTTTTGGAAGAAATGCCGCCTTTCCCAGAAAGAGAATCTTCAATTTTAGCAATACTGAAGAAAAAGCGGCCTGGTAGAATAGCGGAGCCTTTGGATTTACCAGGAAATAAGGAAAGTGCTCCTGTTGGCTCACAGCAGCAACAAATCTCTGCTCCCAATGTCCATCAACAAAACGGACAGACAGATCTTCTCGTAGACGTTTTAGGAGATATGTA
Organism: Plutomurus gul; assembly: GCA_019776185.1. Taxonomy (NCBI): domain Eukaryota; kingdom Metazoa; phylum Arthropoda; class Collembola; order Entomobryomorpha; family Tomoceridae; genus Plutomurus; species Plutomurus gul. The sequence continues at coordinate 11,804 of JABASC010000301.1, forward strand.
TTCCTCGCCATCGACTCTGAGTGGATCAACTACGATGCCTTCGGCAGGAATATCGGTGAATAGTAATATTTCGCTTAGTCAGCATAATAATATGTCCCCTGCTTTACCGTATGAACCACTGGACAACTTGAAAAAACTCATATGGAAGAATAATGGTGTACTTTTCGAAAACGACTTACTGCAAATTGGAGTCAAAGCAGAATATCGACTTAATTTAGGGCGAATGACTCTGTTCTACGGCAACAAAACAGCCTTTCCTATGATCGTACGTTCATTCTTTAATTGTCTTTTGTAATACCATAGACGCTTGACGTCATGTCCTTACATTATCTATGCATATCTACTAAAAAAAGTGGGATTAGTAATAATTTAGCGTGGGATTTCTTGAATACTTTTTTTATAGGATTTCAATCCCAACGTTTCCTGTGGAGGTGAATTGTCCTCGAAGATTTCCGTTCAGGTAAAACCTGTAGATTCGGTGGTTGAAGCCGGTGCTCAAGTGCAGCAGATAATAAACATCGAATGCATTGAAGATTTCCATGGTAAGTTTCACGAACGAAATTTTATTCTTACCCTAAAGCATTTTAAAGCATTTTTACATGATCCCAAGTGGGTCGTAGAGCCACATATGATAAATGACCCTACGCTCAAGTACATGGTTTTATTTGCATTTTGTAGAATACCCCAGTCTGATAATAACATTTCGGTACAATAACGTACAACAGAAGCTGAATCTCAAGCTGCCGTTAACTATCAATAAATTATTCGAGGCTACGGATATGAATGGAGAAACATTTTTCGCGCGATGGAAAAATTTAGGAGGGTAATACATTATGTCCCTTTCTGAGTTTATGTTCACTGTGTATCAAAAACGGTTGAGATTGTCTTTTACTAATTGCTATGAAAATTTATTGTTTCCTCTGCAAATAGTGCCCAACAGGAGACGCAGAAAATATTCAAAGCTATCGCTCCCATGGACACCTCAGCGACGGCATCTAAACTGACTGGTTTCGGAATGCAGCTTCTGCGAGGTATCGATCCTAACCCTGATAACTTTGTTTGTGCCGCTATCCTGCATACAAAAACTCAACAGATAGGTTGCCTCCTTCGTCTTGAACCAAATAAGCAAGCACAGGTTAGAATCTATATGTATTTTTTGTACTCTACCGTGATTGGTCACTAAAATAAAGTGAGAGTTATTTATTCTCATTCGATAACCATGATGACCGTCATTTGATTATTATTTAGATGTATCGTTTAACCATTCGTGCTAGCAAGGAATCAGTCTCAAAACAAGTTTGCGAGCTATTGGGTAAGGTTTTACATATAAATAAATACGAATTTGTGAAAATATTAAAGGCAGAATGTAATGTGGATTTTTGTGTGTCTGTTCTTTAGCTCCATTGGAAGATTTGGATTAGGTCTGTCCCGACACTTCCTTAAATACTGTATGAGATCCTCCCTTTCAGAAAATGTCCTCTTATTATCATGAACAAGATTATTTAGTTTATTTACTACATTAATTACTAGATATGTAAAGACAAAATTTTGTTCAACTGATTACATTAAATATACTGATAAGGACCCAAGCGATATTCAATCGACCACTTGCAAACAAATTCACGTATCGAAAGGAATACAACATGAAATCAATTTCATTTGATTATTTGTGTATTGTAGCAACTGTACGATTACGAATTTAAAGACGTATCATAATGTGTTATATTTGTGATTTTGACTGCTATTTCAATTATTCTGTTAAGTACTAAGTAAAAGCGTAAACTATTATTATATTATACTTAGCTCCACTTATAGCCTTTCAGACCACCCACCTTGCTACACAGTCTCATTGTATAAGTACCTATGATATGATAGCTTTAAAACCTAACTTTGCGCTAATAATTAATTGAAAAGAGTAATAATAATCCAGTCTAGATCAATTGGAAACTTTTCGGTTCTCCAAAAAGCAACGTCATTTCTACTTTAATAAATATTTCCCGTCAAGCTTCCAATTTGTTTATTAGGAGATTTGTTAAGTTTCCAACGGGTATAGACTTTTTCCACTATGACTGTTTGCTTTTTGTTCAAATTTCTTTCAGAAAACTCCTACTGTTGGTATGCAAGTGGTCTAAAACTATATTCCTTATATAGTCCATATTATCATGTATGATTCTATCGTAAATATAAACATCTGTGTGCATCAAGTTATTCAAGCTGTCGTGCTAATTGTACGTGAAGTAGAAGAGTAGCTCTGAAAAGATGAGTAAATTAAAATGCTGTGTGTGGAGTGAACATGTAAATTCTCGAGAGATAAATAGATATTCATTTGGCCTAGAAGAGCAGAAAATTCTATGGTAAGGCAAATACATAAGAAGTACATAAAAAGTAGAGTAGAATAGTTTAGGATAGAGAGAATTGAAAATGAAAGTATAGAAGCAATGAAACTCTGGATCTGACTCTCAATGACTTTAATGCGCCAAAGAGTATCAAAATCTACCAACCATCAACAAACAACAAGAACACCATCAAAACCATCGATGATAGAAACAAAAGCAAAACAAAACTGAATTAAATTTCCAGACACTCATGTCTCAAATAAGCATGAAATATAAAACAATATAGCGTGTATATAATAATGACTCGTGGATCAAATATAATAAAAAGATATACGTATATTAAAATATGCCCTTTTTTGCTCCTGGTTCCATTGACACAAATAATTTCCTATCACAGCTATACAGAAAATTAATAGCACACTGAATCAAAACTACATATGTTACCATTCCATCAGCTGCTTTGTAATTTAATGTGAATTTACATTTATTGCTGAATTGCCGTGCGGCTTTGGCTTAATAGCCAAATCACTATAAAATCTGCTGTTACTAAAATAAGACATAAATCTCTAAATTGCATGCAGCATTCCATTGCTTTCTGTAGTAACAATTAACATGTGCGAGAAAAACGATTATCCTCAATCTTAATTGATCGGAACTTTTATACAAATGTGTAACATCATGTCAGTCATCTACTGTAATTTAAAATATGAGCATCAATAATAAATGTAGCTAAATTCAATCTACACGACGACCTGCTTAGAGCGTGTAACAGTAATTTAACGAATCAGCCTTACAAAATCTGTGACCCACTTGTAGCACCCCGCTTTCCAAAGAACCTGATTTTAAAATTAATTGTGTGATTTTTTTAAAACTTTCAAATCGCAGGTTGACAGGAATGAATTATTTAAGATGGTCGAACGTTACAAATGGTGGTTCGATGCTCCTCCAATTATAGGGAGGATAAGGATGGCAAAAGAGGAAGGGCTAAATTAACATGAGTAAGTACCCAAAAATCAGTTCTGAATTCGCCACTGATTGAGAAAGTAGATGTCCTTAGTAGGTTACCATTCACGACGACATAATTTTCTTCGGAATTGATGAAATGTAATTTAATATCGTAATAAGGAGAATATATGTAAGCTCAAATGAATTAGAATAGCAGTGGAAACGTTAAGATCGTTAGTGCTCACCCAATTATTAGAGTATGTGATCTGCTAACAGAATTAACAGCAAATTCTTCCCTCCTTCAAAATGTCATATAAAAGAAAGAGCTGGTGTCCTTGTACGCACAATTGACGTGAATCCCATTGCATGAAAATTAGATTTTTGGTGGAACGTATTTGCGTGCATGGTCTTCAAACGATCATTCAACAGATCATTATTGGTAAATACCTTTGCAGGCAACAAAATCAGATATATGTACCTATTTAGAAAAACAATGTAAAAAAGGCACAGCTTTTAACTTTTATTTTGAGAAAAACGCTGACGTACATAATAATAAAAAAGTTTTTTTGCTTTTTTAAGTTTCATAACTATATGCAGATTGTGGCGAAATAAAAGTTCAAGAAAGGTACAAAAAATCACATCAAATATGTATTGCTTTTCTGTTGCTGTATCTCCGAGACCCAGATTGTAACCATGAATTTCGTTCCAAACCGTAGCAAACCTAGGCTACTTTCACAATCCTTGCAATAAGTGTTCCATGCTGATTTATGAATAAGTATGAAAATTTTGAATTTACCATTTTTAGCGAAACCAACTGCCGTGCTAAGAAACAATATTGTTGGACAAAAAAGCATGCACACTGACAACACGCAATAACTCATGAATTACTAACAATAGGTTTCTTCGATATCTGTATTACAATTTTCCATTAAAACAAGTTTCTAGGAAAAGAGGAAATATTTGAACAGTGGGGACAAAAGAAGACATTGGAGTCAGCCTTTTAAAATGGTTATTTTGCGGTGACGTCATAATGTAACCTCCTTTTATTAGCTACCTACAACAAAGGCAAGGCCGCAAACTAAGAAGATTCCGCTATGGATATATCTGCACAAAAGAAAAATGTTAGTTATCTCAACATGGTTTACTAAACAATTTTTCAATTCTAGTAAACACGCTCGAAATTTTCTAATTTTAAATCGTAACATTTTCAATCAAATTTTAGTAAAATTCAATCCAAATGGATTTCAGAACAGTGTAAGGATTAAGGTGTGGATGGACACGCTTTACAAAACTATAATTAAGCAGGGGGTTACTAGAAATAGAAGAATAATAATATCATAGTCCCCCACAGATGTGGCAATTAATGTGACGATCTCCAATACTTCAGAATCTGTCGTCATACGTATAAATACATCGCAATAAAAGAGAATTTGCATGCCACTAATCGTAAATAATAACCAATGCGTAGCACTAATATTCCTGTTTATCGCATCTTTGGCAGTAATAATGATCAATCGTGCCATTTCCACAAATGTCACACATTTTTTGTGCTAGCCACAACGTTTTGACTCATATACATATTATTGTATCCAGTTTAATTGCTGGAATAATGTCGAAAGACGTAAACTATGTGAATAGGTACAAAGTACACTATGTACGTATATGCACAGTGTCGTCTTGTTTGCTAACTGACACCAGAATAATGTTTATTAGAAGTTCTACTGCTGCTGTTTACGATTTTAAGTGCACAGGGGAAGTTTATTTACTCTGTGCGTGCGTCTATATAAAATAGTAAACGTGCTCCAGTAATAAACTATATAAAACATTTGTAAATATTTAGTAGCTAGTGGCTTGTGCATGAAATGAAAGGTTGCTCCATAGAAATCTTTGTGTGTGTGTAGTCAGAAGCGACTACATAAATCCACACACTGTTATGTAAAGCAATACAAGCTTCTCAACTGTAATAACAAGAGAGATAGGCGCCTTATGGAGTGTCACACTGTCACACAGTGTCATGTCAGTAATGTCAGTTGCAGTTTTATGATATTGTGACGGTGTGGGGCCACACATTAACCATGAATCAAGCTATTTTCATAGAAAATCGTCTCATGCACAGAAAACTAAAAGTGACGAGACGAAATCTTACTCAAAGTGAGAATATCTTTTAAGAAGTCGTAGAAAATATAACGTCATGTTTTTTCTGCCTCTCATAAAAAGATTTTTTCATTCTATGCCACCAGTCTACCTATAAAATAATAATAACAGCATATACCAGAGTAGAATATGAATATGTACATATAATATATTTTCCATTACATTGATTTGGCATGGAAGGGTGATGACGATGACGGATCAGAGAATGGAACTTCATACAGTTGTACAAGTCAAGAAGCAGCAGGAGAAAAAATTTGACTGGATGAAAATGGAGAGTTGTGCGGAAAGCACTATGGAGATTTATAAGCAAAATATGTTTAAGTGTTTGTAAGTGTAAGTAGGAGGAGTGGGGGATTGAAACGGAGAGCAGTCAGCATCATTCCTCTCTCTATGCGTATGTATAAGTGTAAGGAGTATGTGTGGTGGTGTGTGAAAAAAAAACTCTATCTCCGAGGTTGAGATTAGGGCGATGACTCTAAATATAGTAAGGGTTAAGATTCTGAAGACACAGGCTAAATATAAAACTCAATTTTCAACGGAATTAGTCAGTTCGCATGAAACCTTTCATCTTATTGTTTCCTCCTACGTGTTCTCCAGTCCAGCACAACCAGCTTACCATCTTATCTTCTTCGTCTCCTTCTTTTTCTTCTTTAGGTCATTTTATTTATCTGCTCATCGTCAGTTGAACAGGAAAACAATAAAATTTAATTCAATTTGTTCCTCAAAGAAGTTCCTCGTAAACTTCAGTCTCTTTTGTAGATCGTGTGCGGGACGAGTTGTGCTTCAGCTTTTGGAAACCATCAAGGCTCACCGCAGAATCTAATCATTTGTCATATAACAGATTACAGTGTTGTTATTGTTTGTCGCGTGTGAAAGGCTGCTTTCGTAGAAAAGCCTTCTTTTGTTCTTGTGCTGTATGCAGGCGCTGTGCCCACAGTGCTCGAACATCATCGGACATTTTCTAAAGGAGACCAGCTCATACAGTGAATAATATGAAGAGCCTCCTGTTCATAGGAACGGTTCTGGCTTCTACCCTCTTCCTTTGTTTTCACTCAGGTTTGCCCATATTCTCTCCAACTCTCTCTCTCTCTCACTTTCATACGATAAACGTTGAATACATAATTACCATTTTGTATAGCTTTTAGTAAAATGTCTCAACATGCATTTTCCTCGTATTTTCCCCCCTGTACATGGTTTCTAAATCTGACCTGCTAAGTAAATAGAGAAGCTATTGAGTTAGATGTGTATGCAATTTAGATGATATATCAATTTGTGGCATTGCTCACCCATTTGTCAACACAGTGGGCCTGCAGAAATGTTTCTTGTCACTGGAGTGACTTGTTTTTGAAGGAAGTAGACAAACAAACTTTGCTGATGTATTTTGAAATGCTGTGAAGTCACGTAATAGCAATCGTGCAAGTCGCCATGTTATAATATATTTGTGCGTAAAGAGAGAGACGGAGCTCTGATCAGTTCATAGTGTATTTGAATTGTAGGTGCCTTTAGCACGTACGATCTATCTATCTGTATCCTTATTTTCTTTGGCTGTGGAGAGTGTGGCAGAAGTATTCATTTTCCAGAGCAGAGAGCGATAGAGAAGTATATAATGGGAACAACGAGCTCATCCAATAATCCTTTTTTCCTCAGAGATGTATTTTACATACTTACATGCTATATGGACTTGTAGAGCGTCTCACGTAGCGAAATGCAAAAAAAAGGGCAACGAAACGATATCTCTATGTATAATATTAGTATGAATTCTTACGCATATGTTCTCTCTCTCTCTCTCTGTCTCGTTAACTTTTCTTCTCTAGTGTATCGCACACAATAGATCACAACGAAGGAATGTTCATTTACATATCCCTACCTAATTCTACAAATAGGAGATCATCGGTCGTCTGTCCTCTACGAAGAAGATTCCCATTAAAATATCTGCGGTCTGCGTAGGCATCGCACTCTTTTCCTCTCTGTGTACTGATTCTGACAGAATTCTACGCACATGTAGACATGGAGAGAGAGTGCAGGAGGCATGCTCGATTTAACAGTTGTACTTACAGTCGCAGTACTTAGGGCTAACACGCAAGATTTTACTGAAGGAATGCCCGTACGTTCATATTGTGCATGTGCTGAGTGTGTTGAACACTTTTACAGAAACGTTTGCTTGGAATTCTTGTATAATTTTCCCTTGTCATTAGAAAAAAAGAATATTGACATAGCTTACATACCTAATTCCAGCCTTGCACTACTCTACTTTTTTTAGTCCTCTCAGCATTCACTAAAAACAAAAGAATTTATGGGCCAGCAGCGTGCCTGCATTCACCAACAGCTGAAACAGATTTTTACACGATGACTCTGCTGCGATTTATGAAACAGTTTTATTATTATTATTTCACAAATAACAGGTGTGTCCGTTACTCCGGCGAAACTTCCAAACCATGGCGTCAAAGGATATCACCACCGGACAGTGCAGTAAGAATAATAGTGCAGTAGCTTAGAAGTATACGTGGAAGTTGCTTCTGTGAAATAAGGTATGTATGCTATTTTAGGGTGCGAGATTTAGATAGGAGATACCGGCAGGCTGAAGATTCCTATGAAGAGGGTGGGGATTACGAATATGAGGAAGAGGAGGAGACTCAAACCAATGAGCCGGAAGATGTTCAGGAAGATGTGATAAAGAATTCTGACAATGAGGACTACTATGAGAATTCTGAAGAGGAGAGCAGGAATGGCGGTGGAAGGGAAGCGGAGGAAAGACCATCCGAGCAAGAGACAGAGACAGAAGCACCCACAGAGCCACCAGAACCTGACAGAAGAAACAGCGAAGAGGATCCGGAGGAGGAACACGGTCCAGAGGAACCCCGAGAAGATGTCGAAGAGGAGCAAGACCACTATCAATCAGCCATCGAGGAGGAACGAAGACGTCAGCAGCAGAATGAAGTGGAAAAGGAAACCTCCTCAGGAGAAACGCATGGGAGGGAAGATACTGAGAATGTAAGTCAAGAGAACGAAATAGCAGAGGCGACAGAGAGCTCACGACATCGAGAAGAGGAGGAAGAGGCTACCGAGGATTTCGAACATGAACGACACGAGGAGCACGAAGAAATAAATTACGAAGGACAGCGAGAGCCAGAGACAAACGTGGAAGAAGTGAGTGAAAATAGAAGAGAAGAGGAGGTGGAGGAGGAGGCAGAGGTGGAACAGAGTGAACCTGTCCAAGTGGAAACTGTTCAAACGGAGACAGCGAGGGTGGACGAGACTGAGAACCAAGTGGAAAGTCAAGAGGCAGGACGTCAGGTGAGCACTGAAATCGAGGATGACGGGAGGGACGACTTGGATAGATACACAGCGAGGCAAGAGGAAAGAGAAGAGCAAATTCCTGAAAGTCATTCTGTTGAGGACCCAATAACCACCGCAGCGACTCCGCAAGAACGAGAAGAGTCCGAAGAAGAAACCCCCGAGAGAAGACTTCCGGAAAGTACAGAAGAAGATTTTGAGCACACGGAGGAGAGGGAACGAGACGAATCGGAAGATCCAGAGGAGAACCACCTCGAACAAGTGGCTACAACCATCAGTCCTCCCCCGCCAGAGGAGGAGAAGGTAGGGGAGGAGGATAAGGTAGTGGAGGAGGAGGAGCAGCCAGAACAGGAACGATCTGAAGAGAATCATGTAAGTGTTTCTGCAGAGGAAGAAGCACAACGTGCAAATGTCCGCCCTGCAATAGAAAGTCGTGAGGAGGAAGAGGAAAGTGTCACTGAAACTGAAGTAGAGGCAGAAGTGGAAACCACAAGCCATGAAGCCATCAGCAGTCCCGATAGAAATACGCACACGCAGGAAAGAGTACCAGAAAGTGACGAAGAAGCAGTTCCCACCACAGAAACTGAACCAGAAGCTGGAAGTGGAGAGGCAGAAGAGGAACGCCATGAAAACAGAAATGAGATCGAAGAAGAAAAGAGAGACGAGTTGATTCCAGTTGAAAATCACGGACCACCGACCGAAGCCTCTGTTTCCGAGGAAAAGGAGATTTCAGCTGAAGAAGAATTTATTCTCAGTACGACGACGACAACAACAACAACACCTCCGCCGCCGCCGCCGCCGACGGAAAGACCGATCGATTCTTTGGAAGAAGAGGAAGAAGAAGAGGAGGAGGAGGTCGACGAAGACGAAACCGTCCATGTAGCAATAACAACACAAGCACCCACGCCGTTTTTAAGACGACCACCACCACCACCACCACCTGTCCACCGAAACGAGATCGAGTCGGATGAAGATCGCACCAGTTCCCACAGTGAAAACGGGAGAATTCTTCAGCAAGTGAACCAGGAGGACCCCCATGAAATCAGCCGAGAGTTTGAACGACCGCGGCACGAGCTCACCCCACAAAGGGGCGATGGACATTATGGCAGCAGCGACTCGTTTGAAAATGATCTGGACGAGGACGATGACAGGAACTCGATCGATGAGATTCCTGTCAGAATCGAATGTACAACCGGATATCAATTAGCTGCTGACGAGTCCGAATGCATTGGTAAGTTATTCCCCCTTTAAATCTATGGCTAGTCGAACAAGAGTCGATTTTTACATGAAATTAGTTGAGAGTGACAATTTTTCTTTGTGTTCACTTATTCTGGATGTTTATAGGAAGAAGAAAGGTTTTTTGTGCTGCTCTGTGTTCATTAGTCACGCGGAGGATGACAAAAATAATTTTTGCATACGTTTACTTTTTTTCCTTTACGAATTCCTTCCTTAATTTTAATGATAGAGCACAGAGGATAGAAATGTTGAATAACAACCTTCTTCTTCTTGGAGGGTCATTGATCGGTCACTTGTAAAAGATTGCGTTCCTTACTCTGACTCTATTTTCGTCTCTGTGTTTGCACAAGCTCACTTTTTTCAGATAAAATTAGATTTTAAGCAAAGAAATCGTATAATTATTCTGCGAATTTGTATATTTGCATGTAACATAGATATGAACGAGTGTGCGCTGGGATTCTGTGGTGCGACTCAGATTTGCGTCAATCTTCCTGGTTCGTATCGCTGTAACTGCCCTCCTGGTTTCACGAAAGATTTGAGGTAGGTGATTCTCCATGCATGTTATTGCTTATATATGTAGTTTTACACGTAAAAGAATTTGGGGACAATCTCGGCGCCAACAGTTTCTCAAATGACAGCGCACAACCTTATTACAAGCTTTAAGGTCAAATTCATTCCAGGCTCAAAAAAAAAGAAGCGATAACAGTGCATTTACATATTCCCCATGTATTAATGAGGCTTGAGCTGCTCTCTCATTCGCAATTACTATGTGAATCCAAAGCCTAACATTCTTTTACACTATAAAAACACGTTATCAACTCTTGCAATGATAAGTCGCTAGTAGTTAGTATCCTCATATAATAATGTTCACAGGAAGATTTCGATGGCAATTTAATGAATTCCCTGTACTGTGATTTTAATGTGGAAAAATTACAGAAATGAGAAGAATTGCCGCGATGTGAATGAATGTGAGTCAAGGAACGGTGGATGCCAACAAGACTGTATCAACACTTTGGGAGCTTATTATTGCTCTTGCGCAGACGATTTCATTTTAAGGGAGGATAAGCGAAGTTGTATGTTGACTACCACTACTACCACTACAACAACAACGACGACGACAACGACACCACCGCCCCCGACTCCTCCCCCTCCGGTTACGAGTGTGTTGATGGCACCCCGACCTGCGGCCACGATCCCGGACCGCACTTCTGTCAACAACTGCCCGACGCCCGCAGTGCCACGTGGGACGGGCATAGCTTATCTGTACTGCTCTCGGAGTCCCGTTGGAATCCACCATCGTCACAGTCAATATGAACGCAGACTGCTGCAGGATTGGGCATCGAAGAAAAATCGAACCGCCGTCGCCAATAGGAACTCTGCTCGGTTTCGAAATCGTAGAAATCTGAATCGGAAATTGAGGCAGACGACTTATTCTCCTGGGAGCATGTGTGAACTTCGCTGTCGGTCGGGATTCGAGTTGAAGGGACTGTACAATCTTCATTGCAATGCTTCCGATGGAACCTGGCATGGAGTCACCACTGGCCATTGTCAAGGTAATTCCTCTTCTGATAGTTATCTACACGAGCAATCAGAGGCGGATCTACGGGGAAGGTGCGCCGTCCCCGTTAATTGACAAAATAACAAGAATATGATACGAAGGGAGAGGTGAGGGTGGAGCCCACCTAATTTTGGTAATATCCGCCGCGGCACAATCTCGTGACATTTTAAATACATCTTGCATTTAAAAAAAATTCTTATGATTACAGCTGCCCCCAGACCGAATAATCCTCTGCAGGCCACCCCTGTAACGGAAACTGTGCCTTCAAATGAGATTCCCCGTTTGGCACCGAACGATTTGAGTGGAATTTCCCCTGCCACTGCTTTTGACACGATCCGGAGACCCTCGTATCCGTTCAGACCGACATTTGGCCCGACAACAACGCCCACCACCAGCCCGACCACAACTACAACAACAACGACAACAACAACAACTCCGCCACCCACCACATCCATTACGCTGCCCACGTCGAGACCGATTTACTATCACCCTGCCCCAACACCATCAAGGCCCGTAGTAAGTGCTTATCCGACACGAGCCACCACATTATTCACCCCGCCCATTCAATGGCAAAAACCACAGCCAGCCTACAGGCCGTTCACTATTCCCACGACACCAACAACAACAACGACAGTTGCCCCGCCCGTGTTCACAATCCCCTCAGCACCTCAGCGACCCTTCCATAGTTACACGCCTGTGCCAACACAGTTTCCATTTTACAAGCCCGCCATCACGACCACAACGACAACTATTGCACCGCCCACGCAACCTTCCAAAAACAGTTTCATACAATTAACATACAGTAAGAGGAACCAATTTTGATCTCATTCAACAGTTATGCTATTGAGAATTTTGCAGATTTATAAAATGTTGTTGTAGGATTTAAGACTCCGTGGATCGATTGCCCGGATGACATCAAAGTGGATTTACCGCCCAACCAAAACAAAGCCTATGTTATTATCCCACAACCACAAACGAACGTTGATTGGTGGAGGTGTGTTCCTTTATTCTGATCATATGATATTTTTAGAACTTTAGAATTACATTTTAAGGAAATACTAATGTAATATTTTAACTGTCAGACAAGTTTCTTCGGATCCTGCATGGGCTAAAGGGCTGGAGACAGAAGTTGGACCAGGAAAACAGTTGATTACATTCAGAGCACGAACACCTGCACCTGTCAACAATACGGCTGAATGTTCCTTCAATTTGGAAGTTCGAGGTGGCTAAATAAAATATTTATTACTCAATGGACACCGTTATATTGTCATCTTGCAATGCGAATAGATCGCATTTCTTACCATTATTTGTATTTTAATTTCTAGATTCAGAAGGTCCTCGAGTACGAGAATGTCCTGAGTCATTCTCGACAAGACTGAACGCGGGCCAAAATGCAAAAGCTGTTGTATGGATCGAGCCTCATTTCAGTGATAACGTGCGAATTGCTTCTTTGAAGAAATCTCATGAGCCTGGAACTGTCATGACCGTTGGGGAGCACCTTATCAACTATGAGGCTAGAGACTCCAGCGACAACACGGCAAGATGTTCCTTCACTGTCACCGTTAACCCACGTGAGTAATACAAGTAGATAAACATTTACATTTTCCAACGAATAGTTTTAATAATGGCAAAAGCACTTTGTGCGAGACAATTATCCGATTTCACTTTTGACATGTGGTCAGTATTTATTTTTTACAACCGGGGGGAACTAAGACTAGATATTTCTAAAAATATCTTTTTCACTGTAGAAAATGCATCAAAAGAATACGTGAGAACACATAGGTAAACCTTTGTTTCTCACTTTAGAGCACCTAAAATGAATTGAAATGAGAGAAAGTAGAAAGGAACGCGTGGGTTTGGGTAGGGGCGTTTGTTGGGGTTTTTCTTCTGTAGTTCACTTTCACTCGACTTGTAATGTGTGCAACAATGCCTATTACATGTATCCACCGCCCAGATAACTGTAATTTAATAAGAAATAATAAAAGTGGGTAATCTTATTTTTGATTGTCCACATGATAAAAGGAAAATTTCAAATTGTTAGTAAACCTTGTAAAGTTTTTTTTTATTCAAATCTCGCATTTTGATTACTTTTCAGCAAACAGCTATGAGAGTGCACCTAGGCGGCCAGTTAACACGGAAGGAGTCTTCCAGCCAGTCGTAACTTCTAAACCAGAAGTATATTCATCATCATCGCTAAGAAATGTAGTATGCCATGTCGGGAAGAAAGGAAGGCGTATAATGTTTCAATCGGTAATTAGCCATATTTTCATGATGGGATCATAAAGTGTTGAGCTGTGGTGGCAAAAAAAACGTTCCCATGATTTCCTCAAGAAAAAATCCGATGCCAAACGAAAATAATGAAAAATCTTCGAATCAACTTTGCCTTTGAATGAGAAAAATTGATTTTCTTTTTAACAAAATAATTATAATTGGATTTACAGAGAGTGGTTCCGAGAGGGTGCTCCGAGATAACGGTGGATGTAGTGGGGGACTCGACTGGCCAGGACAAATTCAACACATTGAACACGGTAATACAAAACTCTGCAGAAAATCTGGCCACTTCTCAAATTTCCAGTGTCAGCTTTTCATCGCACGACTACCCACACAGTGCTTCAGGTTTCAGCCAGGCCATCTCCAATGGGAGGAATAACAATCGTTTGGTGCACAGCACCAGCTCCGTGACGAACGGACAACACGGGACGGACACTCGTGCATCCAGCTATGCCGTCTCCATTTCCTCGTCATCGAGGAATTTCGAATTACCCTTTTTGACACAGCACGCAGCGGACAAACAAGTTTACGACGAGGATTTTGTCGTTCCTACAAATCAACCACCGAATACAAGATCTGGAGACAGGAATTATGGTCGAAGCAGCAGTAATTATCATCCGAGTCAGAGCCACTATCCTCATCCGAACAGTCTGGGCAGCAGCAGCAGTGGAAGTGGTGGGAGCAATCTGCAAATTACTAATAGTACAAGCAATGACCCAGAACGAGAAACTCGAAAGTATTTCCGTCATTTTGACTCGTGGGATGCGGATAGAACGTGGAGTCGAGGAACTGACCGCTAATTTTTAAGAATAATTTTTTTATAATTTTCATAATATGTCTATTGACTTCTCATCATTGTGCGTGGTGCGTAAACATGCAACCGACGAAATCTATAATAAATATAATAATTATGCGATTGACTGTAAAGCATTCACACACTCAGACAATGCAGGGATATAAAACAAATTGATGCTGCTTAGTAAGAGTTTACTTTTGTAGGCTTTTTTCATAAATTCAAACTCCACTACTGTACAGTAAACTGAAATTTTATTAATTATTGTCGCATCCGCAGCAGCAACCGAGTGTGCGCACTAAGAAAAATTCATCTGACGACAAAGGAAAAATTAAGAGAAATGCTGGTATACGAATCTCCTTTGTCTGTGCATGAACTTCTTTTGGAAATAAATTAATTCATCTTTGGCTGCTTTATACATGCGAATTAAATAGGAATTATTATAATGGCTCTCAAACCTCCTGCAAAGCTCTTGTGGTGGATCGAAGGGCTTATTCACATTTAAATACTTTATTAAAACACATTCACTTTAGAAAATACCACAAAATAAGAGTAGGCCTGTTTACACAATAGTTGGTCTGTTTCAGTTAATTAAATTTCCCAAAAAAAAAAAAAAAGTTGGTCAACATTGAAATTAGTCAAATTCGTTAAACACTTGTCCATTTTCATTAAAAATTAGACTCGTTAATTGTAGAGTTATTCTTACAGTTTTTGGAATACATTAATACTGCGTTAGGCAAATTATCTTCCATCACCCTCCAGGCTACCTCATGTACCACCAATATAAGAACATGCACACAAGTGTCATGTTAACTAATGTATAAAATTTAAAAAATTTAGGTTGCCTTTTCTGTTTAGTAAGCTAAAAAAAGTCTTTTCCATCCCCAGATCATGTCATTCCCATATCTCACAAATACATAACGTCTTTTTCTCAGATAACTGCTCTCAGAACTACCGTTCTGATTTTCACCAGGTCACATTTTCTCTAACTAAGTATAAGTAAAGGTGTCACACAGAATTGAGGGGTAAAATAAACCTGAAGGTAACATCCGACCTCTTATTTGTCAGTAGTGTAGTGCAAGTTTAACCCTTTCGAGTGGATTGGAATCATGAAAATTATTGCAGTTATTATGGTCAACTTTTTTGTTTTAAGCGACTGATTATAAGGATTGCTATAGTCTATAAATAATGGGATGATATGGAAACAGAAAGACCATTATTCCTTTTCTGCATGTGGGAGATCTTTGTTTGCTCTCTGATTCTTTTTTAAAAATCATGTTTACTAATAATCACACTGCTCTATACTCTAACACACGTTTCCAATAGCTACAACACAATTTTCTGATAAATTATCAAAACAAATTTGAAAATGCAGTGACACGAAAACGAGTCATTCCCACACTACAGATTAAAATATTACTGTCACGTTTTTGAGTCGTTCCATGACTACAATTTAAAATTAGCTGACCCGAAATAGTGTCGCTCCATTTCTACTATAGTAATAATACTGACTCTTTTCTGAGTCACCCCGAGATACCGAATTAAAAATTACCGACTCGATATCGGTTTTACAACATGGGGAATAATTTCGGTCATGGGGGATTATAGTTTGAACGACTGTTTTAGTCCATAAATGTCACTATAATCCCCCAATGGGGAATTATTTCGGTCAGGGTTCTTATATCGGTTTTTACGGTAGACAGATGTGGTATAGTGGGGTGGAAGGGGGAATAGACGATGACGAAGCCGTTATGAGGACAATTAAAGGTTAAAGTATTGTAGGTCGAGTTGATGGAGCTTTTACAATTAGTTGGAGCATTTAAATTCTTAAGGTGAACACAAGAGGTAATTTCCTTTGCTTGACTGCATCTCAACGAGCTGGCCAGGAAATAGAAGTTAGTGTGCAGTCCGTGTCGGTGCCTACTAAAATATATAAATGCGGACGGAAGAGTTGCCTACTTAAGAAATGAAAGAAAGAACATACTAAGTAAGTGAATTTCAGTCAATGGTAAAATTGTCTTCCTCCTTGCTCTCTAATACTTAATATATGTCGGTTGACTCCTCCACAATGTTAGTAGTAGTAGTAGTGATGATATTTATCTACTCTAGTACACGTATATACATAGTAGCGCTGTTATTCCAAAGTTTTCTTCTTCTTCTTCTCCTCCTCCTCTGCTGCTGGCTGAAGGCTGGTTTCTGGCCTCGGCGCCCATTAGCCCAGAATAGGTAATGACATGACAGTGAACAGAGTTCGAGAAAGTAAACTTCAGGTAGAGGAAAAGTGCAAGGGAAATGTGCTACTGATGTCGAGCAATGTGTATTTACATACTCTCTGTGGATACGACAGAGACTTTTCCTCTTTTCTCCCTATATGTATGTACTACGTACTATATAAAAGATAAACTAATAAAAAGTTGTATAGAAATTGTATATTAGCTATAGACTATCTGTAGTGCTTTACGTATAGGTAAAATCTATGGGGTTGTCTTGTGTACGTGGAGATCTACAAGTTCTCTGTGTGCACTGGAGACTGTTCAGTTAAGTCAACGTGGAGACATTTCGTTGAAAGTTGTAGTCAAGCACAGATTTCTTTGGTAGTCCTCGTGTCCTGTCGGTGGGTATGACTCCGCAGGCAGTGATGTCAAGCCTGACCAAAGTAAATGCCGATGGGGGAGAGAGAAAGAGAGCAAAGAGAAAGAGAGTGAAGCCTGAAAGAGACTTAAGGAAAAGCATCTATTGTCTAAAAAAAAGTATCTCACACACATACGATGCAATGTATCCGAATTGAAAAGAATGGCAAAGGGATCACATGGATAGACACTTGGGTACACATAATTGGTACTTACCCTGGGCACTTTTTGAGTTCCTTACAAGTTTTCTCATAGTTTTTATAGCTCTTGTGTGGAGCTATTTTCCGGATATAGACGTACCTGTAATTGGGAAGAGTGCACTACGTACTACTATGTATGTACTACCACTAATATGTGAGAGGGGGAAAGGTGCTCTTTTAAAGTTACAATCTATATAGTATGAGTGGTCTATCTAGCTGTCTGTCTCTATACTGTGTAGGTTACTATTACTACTACTTTGTAGTATGTAGTATATAGCTTGTGAGCTCTGCTCTGGTGGTAATAGTAATGTCTGGCAAGAGTCTGTCAGTGGAGTAGTGCTTTTACTTTACGTTGGTTTTACTATGCAGAGGTGGAGGGCTGGTGTGTTCGGTAAGTTTTCAATGTGTAAATGTGGCTGCGGCTGAGTTTCGCGCAACGGATGTTGGCGCAGATTGCTTTGGGAGAAAATTCTAGCAGAAATATCCGAATGGTGTTGTGTGCTGTGCTGCTGCTGCTCCAGTTCTTGGGGAAAGGGGGAAATGTAGTCCTCCCGTTTCGTTTCCATTTCTCTCTCGTTCTCTCTCTCTCTCTCTCTCTCTTTGTGCCCTGTGTGTGTGTGTGTCTCACTACTCTGCCTATCTGTGCTGACTCGACTCTTGTATGTGAGTAGTATGTATAGCAGCAGCAGCACCACTTGTACTATTCGGGCTAATGTATGTGTCGAGATGTTGGGGCTCTCCGTTTCTCCTGTCCGATTAGGCTCTCTCTCTCCTCGTTGTTGCCGTTGCCGCTCCCTGACTGCCCTGGTCTGGCTCTGGTCTGGTTCTGGTCTCGCCTGCCCTTATTCTTCTGACTGTCTTGCCTTGCCTGCCTGCTCCTCCAACAAACCAGTCCTTCCTTATTCAATTCTTCCGACTACACAGAGAAAAAATATTGCAAATACTAGATCGAAAATGGTCTGAAGAAAGTGACATTGGTAGTTTACCCAGTGTTTTTAGAAATATAACCAATTCTCTGGTTTCTATTTCTGAAAGTCTTTATCAGCTTTCTTCAACCGGCTAATTTCCTTTCACCAATCGACAAATACTACACTGACTGCAATCACACTACAGATTTACTGCAAGCGAGACTTGAAGTTTTATTACCCGAAATAAAATAAGACAACTGGATTTATCCCGTTTGGTCTTATCTCTCCGCTCTGTCTTCATGTTGACTATTAGTTGAGTTTCGGTGTCTGACTCATTGTCACCTCATCGTCAGTGCACTCATCCCAGCTCAGTTTATCAGTTGTGTCTATTTGAAATATGCTCACTTTGTAAAAGTTGGCGCTGGGTTGTCTTCGAAAAGCCTGGCCTAGTTTGGCCTAGCTTTGGCTTTACATTACTTTCCGTTGTATTTTCTTACCCTTTCCTCTGTCTCTTCTCTCTCTCTCAACTCTCTCTCTCTCTGTCTACAACATCCAACATTCAAGGAAATCGGTTACCTATTACCTTCATGTACCTACATAACGTCCTAGTTTCGGTTTTCTCGGTGCATCTCTCCGTCGGAGCCGTCTCTCCATTAAGTGAGCTTAAGGTGTCTTTATCTTGACAATATTAAAATTCTAAATTAGAATTTACATTCTTGGAGCTTCTCTTGTGTGAGCAGATAAAAATTAAGTGAAGTGAAAACAACTCTGCCGACTTGAATAAACAAGTCAAAATTCATTAATTCTTTCTCTACTCTCTCTCTGTGCTTGTCTCTCGGCCATTTCATTCGTAAAGAGAATCGTCAACAAGAGTCTACAACATACACTCACACACACACACACAACACACACAGTGCAAGTTTAGTCTGGGTACAAAAGTCAAAAGGTGGTTTCCCTTCCTTTTCTATGTCTCACTTTGTGTGCGGATTGATTGATTGATTCTTATATACGCTTCGGATCGATTCTTCCAGTTCATTTTGCTTCTTTGCTCTTACTTACCGGCTTTCTGGATTTAAGCCGGTGAGGCGAGTCGTGGAAAGCCAAGCCCATTGATCATTGATTATATTAGCAAGAGGGGAGTTCCAAAGAAGAATTGTGTGTTTGTGCAGTTTTCTGTCTCTCTCTCTCTTGTTGTGTCTCTTGTTCTGTCTTGTCTTGTCAGTTGACGAAGACTCAGTCTTGACTGTCCCTCTTTCTCTCCTTTTCGTGTCGTGTCACGTCGGATCCTTCACCCAAAAAGAGGTAATACTACATACTACACATGCATTAGTAAAAGCTGTGCACTTTGGTATACACGACGAGAAGCAGAGAAAAGCGTCTTGTTCTTTTCATATTTAACAATACTATATATACATACACGTACTGTGTGCAGGAGCGACGACGACGACGACACCATACTACTATACATATGCACATCGATATCATACACCATTCCATGTATATAAAATAGTTGGTGAACATCGATTTTTCCATCGAAAATCATCGATCTGATTGTGAGAGAGCTGTGGGCCGTTACTACACACTACTACAACAACTACAACAACTACTACTACCTCTTCTCTTTGCATTAATATTACTTACGACGACGACGACGACTGCTACTACCGCTAACACGTACTTCCTTTCGTTCTTAGTCCATAGTGCAATTGAAAGTCAATTCAATTGAAATAAAATACTGCCGTGTGTGTCCTTACTACATTGGAAATTGGAATACCTACCATTTCTCCTGACTGACTCGATCGACTGATACATCTACTACTACCTAGATTACTGACGACGACTACCTTCAAATTCAACTGTGAGTCCATGATCTACATAAAAAATTGTATTTACCATTTTACTACTTTTGTACTTATGAAATATTATTAGACACACTGTATGTACATCAACCACCAAAAGCGTATGTGAGCGACATATGAGATGTCGATTATAGTAATTTACTTGATAAAGTATGGAAGAATACATACATGAGTAATTTTGGTGCTACTGTCGTTTCGGTGGTTTGAGTCACTTTTTCATCCGAACGGTCAATAAGATAATCATGAGTAAATTACATGTAAAGTGCGCGTAGCAACTGCGGCACGGTAAACTATCGAGGAAACGGGAGCAATGATTTTACTTGACAATTACCAACATACAATTTGGGTTACCCTACTCCACCTTTTGAATTTGTGGACGACTCTTGAGCGATATCGCATGTCCGGGTGGGGATGGGGTGTCATATTATGATCAAAGTGTATGTACCACTGTACATCGGCTGCAATAGTAGTAGCAGCAGCAGCAGCAGCAGCAGCAGTACTTTCAGACAGAGAGACTTTTTTTATAGTTTCCACGGGTGGTGATGATATAGGGGCTGCATGTGCTATAAAAAAAACTCTACCGTCTGTGTGGGGAATCCAGTCATTTCCGAAAGAAATACTGTCCGTGGACTTTCTCTCTTTCTCTCTCTGTGTGAGTGATTGTTTGATTATGTTGGCTCGTCCATACATTTCGGATCGGAGAAAGTGTCTTGTCTCGTCATGTATGTTGTATGTGCTGAGGAGACGGGGACGGAATCGTCCTAAAGAATTAAGAATGAGTAGGTGGTGGCAGACTACGGGAGTAGGCTTACTCACATTAGTTAACGAAGTTATAGTCTCCCTTATGTGGTGTTAATAGTAATCCTATACTTAAAATTGAGCCAGTAAGCTGGAATCGTATACGGGCCGAGGACATATGGTGCTCTACTATAGCACTGTGTACATACATATACATACATATGTAGCCAAGATATGTACGTACTCGGTTAAACAATCGTCGTTAGAATACACAGTACAGTCGTCGCGAGAACCAAAATCAAATGGATGTGGGGAGCTACTGGAATGGAATTGGAATTCCCCATTGGAGTCTCCCAGTACATTACAGTCGACTGCAGTCCGAGCAAATGCTCGTTTATAATTTAATTCGGCATGGTGAAAGCAATATGCACTGTCCACTCCCATATATCCACACTGGCTACAGAGAAGTATACGGCATGTACTTTTGTTGTCATATAGATAATAGATAGGCGTGCTACAATCTGCTCTGTGTCTGCCGTCTTGCCGTGTCTGTCTTGCTAGGACTGTACATACAATGGGCGAAAAAGACAGGGCAGGACTCGTCATGGCTACACGATGCGTGTGCAGCAGTAGAACAACAGGGATCCGAAAAGAAAACCATTATGATATGATGCAATGGAATCTTTTAAGTAAAAGTGTGTTTACCGTCTCCTATATCCTTTGGGTACACAGAGAAAATACGAAACGTACTTTCCTCTGACGTACGTAGACACTGTAATTCAATGAGGCTAGTAGGAGTGGAGCCCATCCAAAACATCCATTACCACATTATCCCTAGCATTCTCCTTCTACTTGCATTTGTTTTAAGTATGGATTTTCAAAAAATGTGCAGTATAAAATAGAATTATATATATTTTGCGGTGGTGGGACTTTGTAAGGGAGAAAAGTACAAGGGGAAAGTGGCGGAAGCGAAACGGAGCACATATTTAATGCAGGGAAGATTCAATAGATTCTCTCTGTATTCAAATGCTGTATAAGCATTCTAATCTTATCTGGACTACTAGAAGAGAGATGGAGACAGATAGTAGAATCGAAGTGTAATATGAGTCGTGTTTTGGCTGGTTGATAAGTATATGATGGGGAAATTTATAGCGGATACATAGCTACAAATGGATAGCACAGTCAACAGTAGACAGTTGGTAGATTTTACTAGCTCTCTCTCTCTCTCTTCTATTTTGCACAATGAGAAGCCGAGTTGTTTTACCATACCTATATACCTTTGTATATAGTAGTGTACTACTATCACTAGTACACTTGTATAAAATCATATTGGGGCTTTGCAGCCGAATCGGGTACCATATAGAATTCTCCGACTGGCTCGTCCTTTTTTGTGTCCTAGTTTTGAAACTCTGTGTGAGGAGACGAGGAATAGAGGAAAAGGAAAGACTGTGTATAGTAGTACGTATGCAGTAGTACATAGTAGTGGTAGTAGGGAAAGAGCGAGAGCGAAAGAGAGAGAGTCGTGAGTAGGGCTTATAACAGGAGAGCAGACATAGCCACTGGAGTTGGATGGGAAAAGTGGAGAGAAACGAAGAGACCCTGCGTTCTTGCCTCATATTGATTGCGATCCACACCCGCTTTTTCCGTAGACTCGCCGGTTTTGCCAAAATGTAATAACATGCACGAACATGTATGAGTGCAGATATTATATTAGATGTACTTAATAATATCTGCCGTAATATTATTTGCGTAGACTCGACGTGTTCTCCGTCTTGTCACTCATTCCTATAGAAATCATACCGATAATATAAAAGATCCCTTGTACATAATTCTAGTAAATGTGAAGCTACTTGCAATAGCAGTAGTTGTACATACTACATATATAGGCACCACCACCACCATAGTGTCACTGTTTACTACAAGCACCATGTTAGCATATAATAAATGTATACATGCAGGAGCAGCCAGCAAGAGGAGGAAGAAGGGTACTTTTGCTAAGAAAACTTGTTCTCGCAGTCTCTGCTCTTATTACACGGAGCTGTGCTCATATATTTGTATCCATTCATGCAGTCGAGACAGAGACGGATAGAGAAATAAGGTACAACTCATATTATTATAGCATTACGACGTTAGCCTCGTTAAACCATGTCTACTGTTCGTCTATGCTTAGTCTGGGAAGAAGGCAAGGCACAAATTTTATCTCCAAACTTACATGCATAATGTAAGCCCAGGTTACAGTGTGACAGTTGAGCTCTGACTCTCACGACCACTCATTTTTCCTACCGTCCAGGATAAACTATGCTCATTTCGTCCTGACTTTAACTCTGTGGTCTTCTATACTTGTCGCCTTGCCCTTGTCTACTACTGTGGCTACTAAATAATGTTTGAATATTTATATACGTTTGTATATCTGCACAGCACACCACCGTTCGTCTTTATGGAGTTTAAACAGCGGGTCATTTGTATCCGCGACATTCTGTCAAGTCATTTGTGATTTCTTTGCGATGCGACTGCAATAGGAGTGACGCGTAGGTGTACTTTCACTATTTATTTTGGTGTCGTACGAAATGAATTCTTCTACCGACGGTGACTACTACTAAAAGCATTTTTATAATTGTAAATAAAAGCATTATGACCTCAGGCTCACGGCCATCATGCATATATTAAATACTTTTAAGGTTGTTCTCCACAGCTATAATGCCTGTATATGAGGTAGAGAATGCAAATTGCTGTTTGATGAGGAGTAACATGTTTAATTGTGGCTGATTGTCAGACAATAATAAGCTACATCTTCAGAGCCTCCTTCTAATTCCCCCAGACTGGCTCTATAATTGAGTTTGAATGTTGAAGGAGCAGAGCGGCTTCTTTGTGCGGTCCTTCTATTTACTTTATTCAATTCTCTCTGCTCTTTACTTCTCGGTCGACTCTATATTGTTTGTCGCACAAATACTTTCACGTCTCTCTATTTGTAGCGTTGCTGTGTAAGTACCTATGTGTTCTGCTATGTAAATATATATTTGTATGAACGAGTGTATATGTATTCTACCAGTATTATATAATACTGGGGGCAGAATTGCAAGAGATCTGTCTGGAAATTCATTCCAGCCACCACAGCTTTCAGCATAAATAAAACCTAGTCCTACTTGATTGTACTGTGTACGGCATATAACGATACCTATGCACATTTGTACGGCATACAGATATTATTATAGAGAAAGAGATCACACTTACAAGTCAAGTCAGCTTAAACTAAGATTTGTACGGCGTCTTGTTGCAAAGTCTCCTGCAACCACTCTCATTCCATCTACATGAAGTTTGAGTTTGTGGAATTGCAAATGGATATGTCTTATACTAGGGCGAACTACATTAAATACTCGTATAAATTGTATACACAACTTATTAACGTGCAATTACTGGACTCATCACGGAGTGTGATACAATGCGGGGCAGGACACCAGCACCGTGTCCACCGTCATATGTATAAGGAAAGTAAAGTCACATACGGAATTCTCAAACTTGGGAGAGAGAGAGAGAGAGAGAGAGAGAGAGAGAGAGAGAGAGTGGTTGTAGCTAACTTTTCTGACTTTGAGATAGCAAGAGTATTATAGTTTTATATTTGATGAGAGAGGAGCGAGGGAGAGTACAACAAACCATCATGATGAATGTCAGGGGGATTTCTATTCGGATTGCTCTTATAGTCACTTGGGCAAATGTTTCTTTTTACTGTTACAGGGAGGTATTTAAATACGACTACAGTTTTGTCAGTTTTATGGGTATAGTACGTTTATCAGCCACTACATATTTATAGAGGGAATGTTTTCTTGACAGTGCAACTACAGACAAGAGACGAAGAAATAGCACAACAACTGTAACTGTATCGTTCGTAGAGTAACTGAACATGGACAAGTTTTTCGCTTCGTTGGGAGGTTGAAGAAGGTGGTGCACAAACTGCTACAGTGTACCACAAAGCCAACTGACAGAATTGAACTCTAGTCGAAATTGGTGTAGTGTACAGATGGCTTCTTATCTTTCTCGTCTTCACTCTGGCCAAGATTTGCTTTCGTTTTCATCTCTAAATACATTCTATTGAAGCCAGTGGTATAATGTACTGATGGAATGCAACATTTACTTACTTTGGAAGATGTGCTTACTCTGCTATATATAAGTTGACATATTGTATCGTTTTTCGGCAGACATTGCCGTCTTCTTAAGCCCAACCAAGTTTGATGTCTGAACATGCAAATTGATATAGCTTGAACTCTATAGTTTACCATTTGTACTGTTATCAGCAAATTACGTACAAGTTTGCAGACAAGTTAAATTCATATTTTTGAAGTAAATATTGAAAACAGACATTTGAATTCTAACAGCCTTTAGTTAGATTAGAGAGAACTAGTAAACTTGTAACATGTTTTCCATTTACTTGGACAGAAACAATTTATTTGCACTTTTTTCAAAGGAAATATTTTTGATTGGCTTGCCAAACGGTGATAGATTGTCATTTGTTCTAACTTTGCCATTGTTAAATTACAATATAATGTTTGCATGAAAAAATACATTCGAGATTTCAATTGAACAAGTTTGGTGTAGTATGTATTTAAATTAAATTATTAAGAAATGAATTGTAAGAACTGGCTACAAAAGTTTCCTAAAATTTCAGACGTCATCCTTGAATAGTCCTTTGTGTTTAAGAGGTACTCAAAAGTTATAAGAGTTTAGTAAGTATATAACTTGGTCTATGTTGGTGGTAATTTGCACTCTCTTGACGTAGAATTCGTGATTCGACTAGAAGTTTGTCTTTCTCTACAATGTATGTAGAACTTGTATATATGTATAATAGTTATCTCTTTCTCTCTGATATACTATTTCACCAAAATATATGGTCTGTCAGAAAGTGAGGAAGAAATACTGCGACTGGAACTCAATAATTCTTATTTGTGAAGTAAATATACAGCAAATGAGAGAAAAGTTTGATGCTCCATGTTCCATGTTTTGCAATATTAAGCAATCTAATACAGTTGCAGGATCCCCACCACCTTTCACTTATGACAGAACTGAGGACTGTCGCTCTACTAGGAACAAATAAATATAACAATGTGTAAAAGTTGCGCAGTAGTCCATCTAATATCAAGCCTGTTTTCTGCCTCTGTATTTTATTACCAAGTTGCTAATAGGTATTATTATTATTTATTCTCACGGTAAAGAATCATTTCTTTCTTTTCTACCATGAAAAGTGTAGGAAATATTTATACAGATGAGAAAAGAGCAGAGTAAACATTCTTGGTGGTTGTATTTACTTCAATGTGTTCATTTTAGGTGAAACAGTGAACGTGAAGAGTCTAAAGTTAGAAAGAAGAGTGAGTAGTAGAACAGTGCGATAGAATGAGAATAGACTGTGCCAAGGCAGCCAGTGGCTGATTGAAAAGCCAAGCTACTATCGATCCAATCTATGATTCTCAAGGATATTTCTATTTTGTCGAGTGAGACTCTTCTCTCACCACAATCCACTGGATTTATGATGTTCATTTTTTTCTATGAGAGTCTCGCTTAAAAAATAACGTTTGTTGAAATATACATTGGACAGTCAACTAATGCATAAAACTTCCACTTAACCTCATTTATTTGAAATATTACCTGCTCTGCTGCTCCTACTTGCTGATCCATCGATTCGACTCGCTGTGCTACTAAAATGTTTGTGCATGCTTAGTCCTTTGCGGAAAACCTACAACATTAGTATGAGAGAACACAGACTGCTAAGCAAAATGTTGATGTAGTGCATACTATTATTTACTTGTATACTTACCTAATGTCATGTGTCTGCATTATTATGACTATGACTGCGGAGCTGCCAATGCAAACACAAAATCGAACACCAATAAAACTAGAGACACTGTGAGAGTATTCTATTTTTCGCACACTCACTATGTGTAGTAGAACCAAATTAAAAACATTTAAGTAGTACACAATGTGCTCATTGTGAAAGAGGACATAAATATTAAAAAGTACAGTCGGACTTGCTGTTTAAGAATTGCATGTCTAATGCATATTTTCCACTGCTAACAACAATATGTGTAATCAAAGAGAGAATACATACATACATAAAATAAATACTTTAAAAAGTAATATTTAACTGTAATGTTTAAGACTATATTTTATTAAAACCATGATGGATTCTCTAGGAAATCTCAGGTTGGAAAGACGGAAAACAGTTTCGCATATGAATATGTGAATTCGATGCATGAATATGGGTAATGTATATACGTACTGCATTTGAGTGTTTTGTGAAACATTTTATAGCTTATGAAAGGTGTTGTTGTTACTATAGCTTTGTACTGTAGTTAAGGTCTGCCTGTTCGACTAGCACGATTTGACTTGCTCTGTTGTGAGTGAGAGTAGCATGAAAATGATTGAGTTGGATAGATAAGAATCTTTGATACGATTCCTGTCAACTTTGATTTTCCACTTTATGACACAAAACCCATGGAGATTTACGTTTATACATATTCACGAGCATAAAATAGAATCTTGATTCCCTCAGGCAATTGTGAATGTAGATCTTACTAACTTGTGCGTACTACTTGTATCATACATACGACTGCACAGTCACGGTGTTTGTTGTGCTAGCGCCAGTCTAGCAGCAATAATTTTTCAATATTCACATTGAAACCACGTATACCTACTATAATATATAGGTATACTGTGTGGAAACTTTTGCTTGCTGTCTCTTGGATATTGTTCTGTCAACTAGTATATTTATCGGAAAAGTCTGGGGAGCACGGTACGTTTGGTACGTACATATTGTAAATTTATGTGCGCTGAAAAGGAAATATGTGTGCAAATTTATAAAGATGCCATTGTTCCTCAGTGCTTGGATGAGATGACAGCCATTTAGTGTGCACACTAAAAGTAACCGTCCATAATGTAAAGTGGAGGAGTACTAGTAGATAGTTCTTCAGACTCTCAGTTTGTTAATAGTCTGGTTGGAATTAATTAGAGCTCCGAGAGTGTTGGAGAGACGGAGAGAGAGAGAGACTAGACTAGACTAACAATGTGTCTGTGTATGGTTTGAACATTTAGAGATTGAATGGCAAAAAGAGTTAGGTAGTGGCTGAGATTGCGTGCATTAAATACTGGGACCAGTACAAAGCATTTGCAATTTGTAATGCAGTGTTAGCATGTAGACAGCACTCTTTATTCGGTTTAGTTTCCAATGTTTGAGTTTGCATAATGAGTTTAGCACCTGTTTAATCTGTTCTCAAGCCTTACGCTCACTCTTCTCTCACAATTGAATTCTATCCGTTGTCTTGTCTGTTTCGAGTAGCTCCCTGTAGTACATAGACTTGAATATGTTCATGCTTGGCAAGTGGTACAGATTTCCTAACCAACACCATCATGTACCATGCATCTATACGATAATATTTAGTAATAGGATTTAATGTACAGGAAAAAATTACAAGTGTAAACATTGGAAATTTCCCGACTCGTGGCGTGGCCTTTGACGTCGTCGTCGTCGACTCCTCTTCATTGCATTTCCAGAAGGACGCTTCTTGCTTTGACTGACTGACTGACTGACTGACTATTATCTGAATTAAATTACACAGTGGCTTTGAGAGGAGCCCCAATGACGTGTGATGTTCTCTTTTTCATGTGCACCCACTGTTCTCCAGCAATTACTGAGAGCGTGTTAAATGCTAAGCAGACCTGTGACTATCTCTGTTATGTGCATAGGAAAAAGAATCACAATTAGTGACGGAATATTCAATATGTGTAATGTCACACATAATATATGCACATGTTCGTGTACGTTGTACATTTAGCCACTTCATTAATATACTACAATAGCGATATTCCAACTAATAACCAGCCCGACAAAATGTGTACGTACAATTTGCAAATTATCAATATGTATGCGTAGCTATTTTATATACATAGAAAGTACATCAGTACATGTGCACATGAAATGAAATAATCTCTTGGAAGGCTCCCCCACACCTTATCTTCCAGTCTTTTTTCAAATGAGTTTATCATCATCAACAGTCTGCCTGCATGCTGACAGTTTTTAAAACCACCACTAGTAAAATGAAATATGGAGATTATTATGCAAGGCGAGTTCTCCGATTGCACTGAGGGAATACTACGGCCAACCCTTTAGAGATACAAATATTCCGCATATATTTATGTAAGGCAGCAGCAACGAGTGCGTTCCGCCGTACATTCATTGTGTTGGTAGGTGGTTAATTCCTGGTAACGACTTTTTTTAATACTTTTTGCAGATCAGCCCTAAAATGCAATACTACTAGTTTGGTGCTTTGGCTGAGCACAGTAAAGTTCGTGGAAGACATAAGCGTCTAGAAAAGTAGTCAGTACCGGTTGTAGATTGTATTTTTACATGCATGTATGGCTAATGCATTGTTGTACTACATAGTTCGCACTGTCGTCGTCTCCTCCTTCGTATTCCTACAAGGATAAAAAGTGTAGAGGAGCGAAGCCAGGCATTGCATCTGTTTATCATTATTGATGCTTATTACTCTGGTGTGATGATGATGTTGAATAAATGGAATTATTGAACTGTGTAATGTATTTTACAGTCAATTTCTCGTGTGCAGACTTACGAGTCAAAGTACACTCTCAGAGCACGCCAATGCCGATTCTTAATACATAGAGTCAATATTCACAATGCACACACACACATTATATGTATGTATTACATACAAGTGCTAACCGTTTGGCAGCCAGGGAAATTGCACAAGCACAAGTTAAAACAATGTGCTTAAATTTTCAACGGACACTCTGATACTCGACTGATGTATGTATGTATGTATGTATAGGTAGAGAATCATAAAGTGGAGTGCTATGCTGGAGAGCCGTTGTTCTCGTCGGCAGAAATATGCATAAGCACGATTATCACTGGTGTACTGTATATGATGCATGTAATGTAATGTAGTCACCTAATCAAAAGTGAAGAGACCCAGTTTAGACCGGTAAGTTGGGTAGGTAAGTTGGCTAAAGTTTTCCTACTGGTGCATTGTAGCGTGGCAGAGATGTGCCTACTTACAAGCACATACTTATGTATGTACACATGTACATACGTACGTATTTAGAGATGTACGTACTACGAACACATGACTACAAGAATCTCCCTAGACTGGAACTTTTTCTGTCCCCACCATCCATTTTCCACAGTACACTGTACTGGTATTACCCAGTGCGTTGCAATGCAATGGTAGAGGGATCACGAAATAGGATTTTGTATCTCTCTTCTGTGTGTGTCTGTACTCTTTTCTACATTATGCATACATATGTATGTATGTATGTTTGTACGGGTTTAAATGCTGTTCCCCAGGTTAGCTGCAGCCCCGCCAGTGGTATGTATGTATATAGTGTAGCATTATCAATGTAATGAAATGAAAAGCAAAGTTAAGTAACTCTGAATGGCTTGGGTCTGCCCCGTGTGTGTGTACTATGTATGTGTGTATAGACAAGTGGAGCTCCTGTTTCCCAATGCTCTGATGCAAAGTTTTTAGATGGGTGCTGGAGTTGAAGCTGGAAGGAGCCATCGAGCTTTTCGTTAGGTTGTTGGTTGGCAAAAAAGTTGAAACTGGTTACGAAGCGAGATTTCAGTTGATGTTCAACACTCTGTACAGTGGCACAGACATCGTCCTGCCTGCCAGAGAGTGAATAGTACCTGCACCCAACTCCATTCTCTCTCTCTCTCACTCTCCCTGTCTCTGTCGATCGTCGGATCTGTGAGTTTCTTCGTCGTGTCGTGTCGTACAACATACATTGCAAACTTTACCATGCACTTTTCGTGCAGATAGCGACTCATGAGACGGGAGAGACGCTCTTCTTGTACATTCCTTTTACTCGGTCCTACTGCCTATATGTATTTGCTAGACTCATTGTCAGCAAATTCATACAAATCACTGCGTGAGTATACATTATCAATAGTTTTCCATGTATTTAATGTGTCAGTGTTGAATTTCCAATCATTCAGCCAGTGAATTGAGAAACTTTTCAAGGTAAGCTCCCACTGTCGTTCTGTAAACTGCTGCTGAAATATTGTGCGTTTGGTTTGTTTGTCGGTTATCTGCTATTTATTATCCTTTCGCTCTTTCGCTCTTTCTCTCTGTCTCTCTGTCTCTCTGTCTGTCTGTCTGTCTCGTTGTGCGCCTTTGGACAGTGGAATTCAATCCGTACAGTTTCACTTGAAATGTGCTTGGATTATAATATGTAGTGCCTTCATTTATCTGTGTATGTGGTGCCGGTTTGCCGGCTCTTTACCACCATTAATAATACACTACTAACATACATTATAATAATGTACTGGCTACAAGTGCTTAGAGTCAAGTACATTTCCACTGCAATATTCTATTGTATTTAGTTCTCCTCACTCAAGCAGGCAGAGCTTATATATATACATATATATACGTACGTACTATACTAGAGTTTTATAGCCATGCATTACATTTGTCTAATCATATCAGACTGCTGATGAGTAAGCGTTACAGTGACTTGGAGTAAAGCGAGACTGTGGCTCCTGATAAGAGACCTCCAAACAGTATTTGTTTGTGTTCGAGTTTCAAGCACTATGTAGCGCAGAAACTTGGTCAGAGCAAAGCAAAGGCTTATATTATAATATTTTATTTACGTAAGTAGTATTAAGTAGTGGGAGATTGATATTTTGCACATACATATGTACTTACGTATGTATTAGGTATTATATGTATGCTGTCGAGTATATAGCTGACTTGACCCTTGAGTTAACTGCTGAATGATCACCCAACTTATTTAATAATGAGTAAACTGAAACTTGACGAGTATAGAAGCAATCGTGAGTGACTTTCCATTTCAGCTAAATTTTTTCCGACTGCTCTTTATCAGCAAAAGGGAAATGTGATACTATGGCTGCTCAACTATTTACGATTGTATACATGTATGAAGTTTCTGCAACGCAGCCAAAGTCTCGTGTGTATGCTGCAATATTACATGTTGACTTTATTAACGACAAACGTTTGTACTACAGATTACTTATTGCATTAAAGTAAACGCTCGAATTTCAGTCAAACAGTTGTACTGTGTATGTACTCCCATGCGTATTTCGTTATGTACTGACTTATTGATTTCACTTGCTGTGCCCCTGCTATATGTAGGTATGTATTTTGTATATTACATAAATGGGTGATTATGACTACTTTGAGATTTATGTTGTAGGCTCTCATGGAGCATTATTTAGGATATATACAAAAAGCTTATGACAACCGTTGGCTGATAAGGAGATGGTTTCTGCAGTAAAGTCTAGTCTGATATGCATTGACTGTAATTGTAACGATGCGGTCTTTTGTGCATGCGGTGCGAATGAGTATTTATTTCGATTGAGACCAAAGTCGCCCGTAGAAACCCAGTAAATATAGTAGGGAGTCATGTCGCCTTCATTACACTTTACAATAATTATCAACGGTAATGATTACCCTGCTGTTTGTATAGTACTATTTGCCTAGTTGGTCTCCAGTTTCTATTTATGCGTTGCTTGCTATAGATAAATCAGCAGCCCACATTTCTCTATATGAATCTGTAGAGAATAGCATGTAGAGGTGATGCATACATTTTTTTAAATTCCGAATGTATGTGCAAATTCTTTTGAGAGCAAACTGAATCATGCGAATTCAGTGGAATTGTTTGAGTTTGTGAATTTTTGCAAGTCTTTTCGAATGCTATTAGTATTTGTAAACCAGTTAGAGTTGGATATATGTTGATTTTCTAGTTCTGGTTCATTGGTTGGCACTAGTTTGTTCTTTGAGAGAGCACATATTGTTACTAAAAGATAAAATGCACATCTTCATTGTTACATGCGAGCAATGTGAAGGAGTGCTATATAGCTAGCAAAATGGCATTCTGATATGCGATTGGATTAAGTTTAGCTAAGACGAGACTTGAGTTTGACGGAACAAGATGTGAATCGATGGTATTGGTAAAGTTGGGGCGGTGGCCGTTCTTTGACTGCACTCTGTAACGATTGACAGTGCTACATTCTCTCTCACCCTTTCATGTACGTAGCTTCCATACTTTCCTTCTGTAGCAATGGAAATTTTCTGCACACATTTTCGTCTATACTTTTCTGCACTTTTTACAGTGTAGTGTAATAATAGTTTTCACACCAATGCTGCTGCTATACACTGCTATTCCTACTACTAAAACACGCGTATACTATTATTGAATAGGTTAATTTGAGATGCGTGTTTTCGGTTGAGTAGAATCGAGCATCTCTTATTCTTTACCAATTTACATGTACTAATTATAGGATTCATTATTAGTTTTCTCGTCAAGTTTCTTAAGCTGAACGTACCAAAACTTTGGCGTGCATTGATGCTTTTCTTAATACATATATCTCTAAAAGTAGTAATTACATACATTGATTCATGTGTAAATACCTAGTCTTGTCTCCTCACTGTTTCGCTAATTTTATGTGGTTGTGATTTATATTAATTAACAAGTAATTCCACAAAGTGCCTTGCAAATGGCATGGTAGTCGGCAAACTGACTTAAACTCACATAAATTGTCGGCGGAATTAAGTAGAAAAGATGTGAGAATAAAACATGGGCAGTGGGAGTAAGTACAGGTAATTTCGTGGGCAAATAATTTTCAATTAGTCACTAGGAACGGATTGGCATTAGGGAGCTGTTCCGAAACTGAAATTAAAATGAAATCATCTAGTGTGTCCAATTAGTTTCGCAGAGGAAGGAAGGAAGAAATGCAAATGAAATTATTATTAAATGTGGGGAAACGTTGACGCAGCAGTAGAGCTAAAAGTGTTGTTGGCGCATAAAATGAGAATAAGTTGACTCGTGGCTATATGTACATATATATGCATAAATACGATTTGTCTATGTAACTTTTACACACAAAACTCTATCACATTGAAAGCTATATATGTAAATAGTAGGTACTTTAGAAAATCTATTTCATTTTTTAACCTTTTTTGTTGCTTTATTTCTGTCGCAGTAAAATCCGGCAAAGCGCTTGATTTGGTGATCTTTGAGGGGGAATCTGTCGTTGGTCTATCTCTTCTGTTGCTGTTACAAGACATCCGCTACTGTTGCTACTTTGTGATTTGATTGATGCCGCAATGAAGTTTACCTAACTAATCTAGTCATAATTTTCGTTGTGGAATTTCATAGTGTTCATTGCTCGGAGGAGGATTTTGAAGAAGTGAGTGCCTGAACAGTCACCTGTATGTCACCCAGCTTGACAACGTAGTGCACAATCGTCAACAATACTGCCACCATCCAACGTTTACTATTAACTTATAAACCTGATTTTAATTACGGATTTATCAACAGAGAGAAAAGGAAATTTTTACTATAGACTTTACAAAGCATATTCAATATAAAATCATCATTGATGTCTCGACTGCCATTTCCATTATAGATGTTCATCGACCTACTTCTACAATACAATATATCATTTATTTGTGAACAATCATCATCCAATTGTGTTTCAGTATTAATTTAAATAGTTCTACTATATAAATACATATTACAACAAAACCACAACTGTACCCCCGGTGAATGTAGTGGGAAAAACTTCTTCCAAATATTTTGTGTGCAGAGTGACTGTGGAAACCTTTTTCCTGCATATTGCAAAATTTACCTCCAATCTCAAGTGACAGACTTGTAAAAGACCACTT
The DNA here is from genome assembly GCA_019776185.1 of Plutomurus gul. Lineage (NCBI taxonomy): Eukaryota > Metazoa > Arthropoda > Collembola > Entomobryomorpha > Tomoceridae > Plutomurus > Plutomurus gul. Next base: position 46,411 of record JABASC010000301.1, read on the forward strand.
TCTCGTGCCACATTCAACAGTCTCAGGGATAGCAAAATGTCGGGCACTCAAGGGGTAAGTCAAATTAATTTTTTTTTACAAAAATTTTTCATTACAAATATGCATGAGATAATGCAAGTCAATTATTTTCTCGAACCCATTACCACCTAAATATTCCTCCTCCTTATCCTCCTCCACAAGAAATCTTTGCCATGTTTGCTAACGAGAAAACACTCTTGAAATAATGAATTGAAGTGTCTCCTTCATGTCTATTTGTCCTTCCTATACCGTTCCCCCCTTCACCGTCTGACTGGATACGGATCTCTCACTTTCTTTCTCGCCTTGGACTCCTTCATCACTAACTAGATTAAAGCTAATTGCATTAAGTTTTGCTCTCTCAACATTCATTCTACAATTATAAGTACATTTCCCTACTTTAACGGCAGACAAACTCTGCCCCGCGTACTCCCTGGCGCCATGTAGACATTCCATAATGTCACAAACGGCACAACTCTTTCATCCTCTTTTCATATTCATTTGTGGTTCATACTCTCTCCTCCGTTGTTATTTCTCACCATGAATTTTTCTGCCTATGTATTATTTTTTTTCTCTTTTACCTCATGCAACGCCGTCGTACGTTGACCTTTCATATTATTTATTTCCTCTTTTTCGATATATGCCTATGAAATACGTACACGTTTATTTTGTTGACATGTGCATTAATAGGAATTCATTCCTCTAATTCGTCATTTGTTTTTATGCAAGGCAAGAAAGAACCCACCATGAATC
>JABASC010000302.1:0-47115 GCA_019776185.1 Plutomurus gul
GCCATAAAGTAATACCTTGTGAATGTTTATCTGTTGTACTGACTGTCTGCGTGTCTCCTGTTGCAATAGAAGCCAGCCACAGAGTACACTAAACAGCAACCACTCTCCCACACCTTCACCGCTACGTACAAATAAATACGTGCCACTACGTCAGCAACGTCTACCGACTCATCATAATCATACCTCAGCCCATATTCATAAAAAGAATACCAATAAGAATCCACACAAAAACATCCAATGGTTTTCTTCAACAGAAATCATAAAAATATATAAGATCCTACGTATAGCATTAGTGCTATACGTAGGAGTGTTCTCTCTACATATTGCAAGTTTTTTAAAAGGTTCTTTTTCCTGTTCATAGAACACGTAACACGTAAGTAGATGACAAGTCATAACAGTATGTATTTATAATTAAAGAAGAAAGAGACGATTTTTGCTGACGCAAATACCTGTGCTGCCATTGGCATGAAAAATGCTGTAGATCCAATATTTTCTCCATGTTTTTGGATGCAACTCGGGTGTTGGGATTGGGAGCTGGTGACATGGATGTGTCTCGGGGACGGGACTTCTTTTCTCAATTATAATGCACGAGTAAATTTCATTACACACTCAAATGGAAAATTTTTACAAGCTAAATCAGATGCAGTCAACTCGAATAAATTCTTGGGAAAAATATTTCCACCGAGAGAACGCCGTCATTTCTCTCTGCTTTTACTTTCTGATGTGAGGCTATAAGCGATGTGTTTTATTATTATGAGATACGTAGTGACTGCTATTTCTCAATTTTTAAAATACACGCAGAGATATAATATAAGAGTTTGTCTTGTTACTCTGTGTGTCTCGCTCGCGCTCATAGATCGACAAAATTTAACTCCAAGTTATCAGTACTTATACGATGAGACTTGAAGATTTCCATAATCGTTTACCTCCTAACCTCAGGTTTGTGTTCTTCCCAATCCAAACTATAAACTGTAGTCAAGCCAAGTGAAGATGAGTGAACTGAAGTGAATCTTGCTCGCTCATCACACTTCAGTTGGGGCTGTTGATGTTGAGTGCAGTTGCCAAGCTTTCACACCCGTTATTTTTTGTGTTAACTTAATCTGATTCCAAATGAGACAATATTCATTCGAGATTGGATGTCTAAAGATAAGTTCCTTGTTCGTAGCATGGTCTCAGTCACTTCCTTTGTATGGATGCGAGAGAGGGGCGACGTCCTCCAGACGCTTCTTCTACTTTCCAATGTCTTATAAAAGACACACACACAGAAATTACTCCAATATTTTCCTATGAGCAAATACAAAACCTAACTAAACTATAAAGTACTAATGTGTTTCCTCTTGGCCTTTAATTTTCTCTCCTTTACTCTCAGCAACTAGAAACGTTTCTTTTTGCCCTCTTCTTCTTTAACAGTAAAACACTCAATTCTTTTGTTGGTGTAGATTAGTGTCAATTGTTTGTAAATAATCAAGTTATCCAAAAGGTGGCTCAGAATATGGCAACTGCTGTCAGAGAAACCAATAAAGCAGTAAATGACATTAGATGACATTGAATTCGAGTGGAAACCACTTACCCTTACACAGAATATCAAGAATTATTCATGCACGAATATTGACGCAAATTTCTCTGAAAACCGTACGCTGTCCCTAAAAGCATTTTCTTCACATGTTAGATAGTCGCTTTCCACTTTCAATCCACGACAAGTAAATGAATGCACAGCTTCATTCAGGGAATACGCGAATACATTAGAATCGAAATCACAATTCAACGGTATTATGAATATTTTTTCATATCATATGTAAATGAGCTAATACAAAGGTCAAAGTGTAAAATCAGTCAAATACGTACGTACATTTTATACATGATAATTATAATACGATATTAGCATACGGATATTTCCAACACTTTAATGGACATGCACTCAATGTCTTACTTAAATATATAATAAAACAGCTAATAAATAATTAATCCAACAAATACATTTTTCTTTACGGCGATTGAGTAGTTTGAGATGTGGCAGTGATACAAGCATTCGACTATAAGACAAGAGAGTCGCCTAAAACAACACATGCGCAATTATTTTGCAGCAAAGTAGTACCAAGAAAAGCCAGAACTGGGTTTTCTTTGTAAATTCCAATTTTTCGGTTTTCCAGTTGATATACATGTAGAGTGTAGAGTGACTGCGAGTTGGAATTATGAAATGGAAAACCACTATTGACTTGACGTTCTATTACATGAACTCACTGGCCATTGTAGATACTGCAAGGCGCAGTAATTTTGAGCCTGAACTGAGTTGATGAGTATTTATGCAAATGGCTTATACCCGTGCATTTATATATACAGTTTATTAATTGAGGACAGAACAGCGGACAATTGAACTAGAAGCAAACCTGGAGCAGTCCTGGAAATGTTAGCCAACTCCTCCGCAGTCGTCTGCTACGAATCAGACCGACTGCGGAATAGAATGGAATGAAGTATAAGGCACATCAAATGCACAACCAAACAGTCTAATAGAATGGAATGGCAGAGATAGGACTACAATATTATGTTCCTTATGCGAACAGCACGACGTCTTCCTGTATACCAAATTTTCTTCAATGTGTAGAATCCAAGTAGGGGGCCGTCTCTCGTTCTTCTTTAGTATTTCTAGTGTTATCGCAGTGACAGCACAGACTCTATTACAGATACAACTGCTATTGCTATCATCAACTATAAATACTACTACTATCTGCTCGGCTGTATTGTGACTTGTCCGTGTACCTACTCAAGTCACTAGTCACCATTGCAGCTGCTTCATGTGCAGGCAGTATGTCCTCTCGGTCAATCCATATATTCTCCTGAGTATGGATATTTTTCTATTCTAAAATTGCTGTGTCCGACACAAGGATGGTTTATTGACTTTTCAAAACATAAAAATCAGTTTTCACACACATCGAATGAGATAATTCAATCTTAATTCTCAATTATTTTAATTAAGGTACAATTGAATTTTCCATCATTTGCAGACTTGCAATCTCAATCACTTGTATTACACACTAGTAGTTAACTTAAGATTTAATCCCTAAGATAGAATTTTTATTTCTCCATATCATATATTTGTATGTAGTATGTAGTATTATTAATATATGTAAGAATAAATAATTTCGGTTACTCCAGTAAATTAATTTTGTAGTCGCTGTACAGTATATTGTAGTTTCCCATTAGGGTTTACTGGCCCGTTGGGCTGTGGTTGCTTGGGGTGTGTGTTCCGTTTGTGCAAATGGCATTCCATGCTTTTTATTCAGTTTAGATAAATAGAATCATGATAAAATATACACGGACTAAGCTATCTGAAGATAAAATAAAAATTGGGTATGATCCAGACAAGTGAGCGGAGGATCGTAAAAGAAAAATCGTGAGCCGGACTACTTTCCTGGTGTTATTTGACATTGTATTGTATTGTGTCCATATTCTTCTATGGTGCATTTAAGTGTTACGTACTATACATACATACATAGAGATAGTCGTTGTGTACATAAAATTATGTGCTCTATTCCATACGACGCATATTCCTTGTATATTGTAAATGATGTATGTATGTGTGCATGTATTAGATAATAAGTAATGGAACGAAACAGTCAACTGTGCATTATACTTTTGAGTGAAACATGAGAGATAGAGAAGAGAGAGAGAGAGAGAGAGAGAGAGAGGAAGAATAATAAAGTGCATCCGAGTTGAGCGAAGGCTGAGCGCAATCCAATAGAATCAGCTTGAGACAGTGTCTGGGACGACTCACTCAACTCTTGGGCATTGCGGCTGCTGCCTCGCGTTCCTAGTATCCAAAGTGGAAAAGGAAAGAAAGACTCGAGAGTTGGAGAATGAAGTGAAACGGTCACTTATATTGGATTTGACGGGGTTCAATAGCCGAGCTTATTGTCATCATTCCCGTCGTCATTATCATACTCTTGATCAGATTGTGATCCAGTGAGAAAAAGTGAAGCTCAGCATTAGAATAGAATAGAGTCAATTCAAGTGGAATGAAGTATGATGGAATAGATAGAATGCAAAGCCAGACTAGACCAGCAGAGAATAGATGGACTCTCATGGACTCTCATGGACTCTCTCTCTCTCTCTCTCTATCTCTACGTATAGATATTATTATATCGATATATGCACTAAACACATGAGATAGAATACTTACTACGAGTTAAACATAAATCTCACGAATAAAAGCAAGTAAAGTAGCTGAGCAATGAACTATCTATGCGCTTTAGTGTAGGGACGACGAGGAGGACTGGCACAGATGATCTTGAGTGAGTGAGTGAGAGAGAGAGTCTCCTTTTTCTATCTCTGACCACAATCTTCAGATTGAATTCAAACCGCAACTATTATAGCTCACACATATCAACACAATACTATAATGCACAATACCACACCAAAGGATGCCATAATTCCACCAAACTACCAGCGCCGGACTACAACACAGCAGATCTCTTCTCAGCTCTACTCCAATGCAATATTAAATAGTGGAGAGAGAGAGAGAGAGAGAGAGAGAGATGTTGTTCTGATATTAGAGCACGTAATGGTTTGTTACTTTACTGTGTTTGTTGCTAACTGCAGAGCAGAGTGTTGTGAGTGAGTGAGTGAGTGTGTTGGTCTCGTACCTATATTCAATTGCCCATTGTGTTCTTCTGTTGCATTGGCTTCAATTGACTTGACATAGTGGTGATCGTCCCATCCTCTTCCACTTTTGCTCGTAATAATAATAAGGCATCTCTATTCTGCTCTCTGCCCAACCTACAAACATTTCCTTTTCTAAACAATTACCTTTGAACTCATGCATTTATGTACGAGTATATATCTCTGCTTATAATGGCTGCAGCAGATTCACTTTAACAATGTTAACGCGCTTCTTTAACGCCGTCACGATATCCCATTCAATATAAATTTCATTTATGAATCTTCTATCTCTCTCTTGTCCATTCTCTCTCTCTCTCTCTTGCAGCAAGCATCCTGATCTGTCATCAGGGAGTGCACCAATCCCCCATTATTTTATTTTAGGCATTCCAACTTGCTACTAATGCGGTTTTTCTCTCGTACACGTACAGTGTGCACCACAAGTGACGTGCAAGAGGATTCCTATTCACAAGACCCACAGAAAAAGAAATAAAATACAGATTAGTTGAATTTTCTGCAAGGTACAATATATTTCAACCAGCATATACATTTATTAGGGCTAATAAAATGTTTTGACTAGAATTGACTCAAAAATTACTTCGGTGTACTTTCATGTAAATATTCTTGACCTCAGTTAGCACGAATTTAATTAGCGTTCCATTAAATTGAATTAAAAAAGCTGTCTTGAGGGAACGTAAGAACGGTGTTACATATGATGCATCCTTTGGATCAACATTATTACCGTGTAATAACATTAGCTTTTAGCTGAAATTTGTAACATTTGAAATTATATAAAAGTGCTAAGCATGAAGTTCGTAACTTATTCTCCTCTACTGTAATATATAATGTTGAAATTTCGTGGGAATTTGTAAATAATCCCTCTTTTGCTTATAGTTTATAGTTTACTGTTATCACATTTCAACTTTAAATGATTGAAATAATGATTAGTCTGGCTATATTTTCTGTAAAAATGAGAATTTAATGCATGTTTTTTTATATTGCACATGTGCACCTTGTAAATAGTATTTGGCAATAATAATGTACAGCAGTAGATGAATACAGGACGACGTTGTATAAAAGTTAATGTAATATTTTGAGGATGCTTATTTGGAGGACGCAGTTTTCCTGAAATGAAAGAAAATATTTAATTTCGTAAGTGTAATAGAAAAAAAAAGTGGATGGAGCGAGCTGATCTGTCGGCTCGGATGCACAAGGTAGTCTAAACTGAAGTTTATGTCATAGAAATGTTAACTCATCCTAAATCACAGAGCATGTGAAAATACGAGAAAACGGCAATGAAAATGTATGTGCGTATATGTAATGGATCGTACCTACTACTTACCCACCTCCTATTTATCAGTACATAGAGAATGCTAGCGCCAGGCCGTGTACCTTTATCATAGGAATGAATACCTACAGAGCTACACACATAATATCACCATAGGTATTCGGTAGATAGGAAGGCTAGCATTGAACATGATGGTGCGGTGGTAGGAATGATTTATTAGCTTTTTCAAAGGATCCTTCTCTGGCCTACTATTATCTTCGCTATTATCTTACCCGTAATAGTACAAGTAATACGTAAGACACGAAGAAAAGAATCTCATCGATAGATAGTCGTTGCAAATAAATTAAAATATTAGTTTTCAAAATACAGTATGCAGCAGCATATGTTTCAACAACCTATTATTGACTGTGTATGTGTTGTTAGATGTCGGGTTTGTGGCCATCTTCAACCACAAAATTATACTATTACACATAATTATGGATTACAGATCTTTGAGTGGTTTTATTCTACAAACTTACTCTTTTTAAATACTACATAACATTCCCAGTTCAAATGGAATGCGTCCCATTGTGCTCTCAACGCTCTTTTCGAGGTACCACTCACTCACTCACTAACTCATTCGATGCCTCTATACTGTATACCTACTATTACACAGTACCTCTCATTCATCATTCTCACTAATTATATTCACATTTTTTCCTCTTTCAGTAAATTGCTGGAAAATCGCCTACCCATCACATTTTGACAAATAAAAGTTATTTCAGAGTAGTATTTGTATTTCTTACTAAAATTTCCTACCACCTATAGGGAAAGAAAATTGGTGGTATTTATTACCATTATGTAAATTTATTCTCGTTTTTGTCAGCTATTTGTTTCAACGGATTAAAATCATTAAGACCTGTTTGCTGAAATCGAGTAACTTGTAAAAATAAATAAAATTCAACAAGGATCATAGGTATGTATTTGTTTAGAATTTAAATATTATTCAGAACAGAATGTAAATGAATTTCAATAAACCATCCATTAATAGTGTGTAAATGGCTAGATGTGGGAGGGGAGGGGGGGCACACTCATTTGCAGTAATGGAGTTCTTGTATCTCCAAAATGTTGAGACAATTGCATTTTGACTGTAGCAACTGGGAACTGAGAACTGGGAATGAAATGCGATGAATACAATGAGAGTTTTAGGGAGAGAGGCAACATAATAAAGTATTGTACTTTTGAGAGAAGAGACAGAAGAGCAATTTAGCAGTAGAATTCATTGTGGAAGGGACGGTAGGATTCGCTTAAGTTGCTACAGTATATTAGATTACAACCGGCCTTTTCATGAATAAATAATTACGAGTCTTTTATGCAAACATTATATGAAGTCAAGAGAAGATGAGTTGCAAAATATGAGTTTGTCTGAGCACATTTATCCATTCTGTTCTGTCAAAAGGAGTTTGTTGCGTAGAAGAGAGTGTGGAGCTGGTGGCTGACAGAGGAACGGACTGAAATTGCATACAGGAAGTTGACCTTTTGAATAGAATAGAATATTATGGAAAGAAGAATGTAATGAAATAGAAGCGCATAATGGCAAAGGCAACGACACGTTCTCCTAGAAAACCAAGTAGACAAGACAAGGCACAAATTACAGTATACCAACCACCACACCACCATTGATTCACTCTCCTATACCATTACCCTCCTCTATGTACTAAGCAACTACGAGTATAGGTTAGTACACACGGAGTACATAGTTTCTGTACACCAGTTTAGGTACTGACACATAGCACTGAACGCTATAAGACTGCAGTCAGTAGAGTACCGCGCGGGATCACTCTTTAAAACTATACATTATGCAATAGCATTTGAAATGCACGTAGCCAGTGATCGAGAAGATTTTCTGCATACCTTATAATGGAGATGCGCATATAGAAATATTACTATGTACTACTAAAGCTCAAATTAACTTACAATACAATACATGTACAGAGAGATAGATAAAATTTACTTTTAGGTAGGTAAATACTATAATACTATAAAGAAATGATGATGAATATCTTGTCCAATGAAAAGGGTTATGAGCTGACTGACTCTTGGCTGTGCTCTTTCAAGTCAGCGTTTAGGATATCAAGATAAAAGAAGTGGGCAGCATTACTGTATCGTAATGTGATGTAAGTATTTAGATTGTGGAGGCCAGTGGAGAATCGTCTTAAACTACCTACCAACTTATATTCTTACCGATTCGATTACTGTAATTTTCAACAAATGATACAGAACTGAAATCAAATAGGGAAATTTCACAGATCTTTCCATCTTCACGGTTCAGAGAGAGAGAGAGTTGTGAGGTTGTCCTACGGGTCCTAACAGAAATCCCATTCGACGATTTATATCCTCTAATTTCTCACGTGTCTTTTCTCCTACCCTGCAATTCTTTGAAATGATGCGGTCAGATGAATCCTTGTGATAACAATTAATGAGAATGAATTAAAAATGTATTGATTTAATATAAATTCATTTGTGTAGAAGGAATGAAAGGAGGGGAATTATTAGTCTTGATGGGAATTAGTTGCGGCTCTATTGTGGGCGTATTATATAATACCTATAAATATAAATACAATGCAAAGCAATATAGTATAAATATTCTATTACAACGAGTCATCATCATCAGTCTGCTCATGAGAACAGAGTACAGTAAGGAATTCACAATGGACACAGTTTTGATTGGGACCTGGAATGGAATATGAAAAGAATAAGCGATGAGATTGATAGGTAGTTGGCTACACGAACAAGTATGCTTGCTGGCAAATGCTCGAGAGAGGAAGAAACGGCGAAGCGAGCCACGTAATGATTCTGATGATGAACATAGAGACTGAGTTGATGGTGTTAGTGATCGCATTGGAGAATGGAGACAATGGCGTATACATTTCTCATCATTGCGCTGAACAAATCATTCTTGCAAGTGTAAAAAGTGTAAAAAAGGATAAGCATTTCAATTGTAAATGGACGATGTGAATGGTGGTGTTCGGAAAGAATTGGATTGGATGGATCGGCAGAAGAGTAGAACAGAGATGAGATGAATTGGACGGATTGGTGGGCCACTTCAAAGAAAAGTGAAGAAGAACTCATCTCAACTCTTCTTCTGAAGACTTAACTTTGATTTAAGCGAGTTGAAGCTCGTCTGTGTCTTCTTGCATCACATGCGTGTGTATAGGTACAGTGTACGTCCAGGGATGGTGAGAGTGGGACGAGAGAGATGCCGAGAGATACCTACGGGAGGATAGACGCGCACAGAGCATACGAGCCACAAGGAGACGCAATTCAATGGATTATAGAATGAGGAGAACTTTGGGAGAATTGAGTGAGTGAGTGAGTGAGTGAGTGAGAAGGGATAGAAAGAGAGAAGCAGAAGAGCGAGAGGTGGATACCTCATCATCTACCTAATAATGTTAAAAAAAGTGTGGTATGCAGATTTATCCCGTGCAATAATCATGCAACGTGAGTCATATACTCATAGATAAAATCAATAGATGAAAGCATGATTTGTGAATAAAAGAGAAGCAAGAGGAGAGAGAGAGAGACCGTTTTCTGTAATGATTGCATTCATCCCCTATCGGCTTCACCAAAACCGATGCTGCCTCTTCTTCCCTTACCTTTGCTTTCATGCCTTTAACAGGCATTTTTATTTTGAAACAGATACATTCGATCCGATCATGAATACACTTTCCTCCTATAATTCAAATGAAAACCCAACTCCACTCACACGGACAGACACACACCATCTAATTTTGTAAGAGACTCTCCGCTGCCCAAGAATTTCTCTCGTTGTTATTAAAAAATGTTATTTCATTAGTATTTATTTGTAGATATAATTCTGCATCAGAGGTGGAAGCAGAACTGAGAGCAGAGATATGTGCACAATGCGGATGAAGACGCGGAATGTAATCAGAGAGAGAAATTATGTTTTAGCACAGTGAATGGGATTGAGTGTTCAGAAATTGCTTTGTTCATGTTCGGTCATTTGCTTGAATCGATCTTAGTGCTGCTGCTATTACGTGCACACACACACACACATATGGAAGCTGTGGCGAATATGTACTAATCTGTATTCTGTGTGGAGAAGGAAGGACGACAAAAGTTGCAGTCGGGGAGAATGAAATGAGATGAAAAATTATCGGTTGCATAACGCATGACACATGTTTAAAAAAGCAGTAGCTCCGGATCAGAGTTTTAGGAACAGCGTGGGCAAAGTGAGAGAGTCTGCAGAACCACTCAACAGCAAATCACAAGAATTAGAAACATTTTCATCTGAAATCAAATTAGAAAAATGATGCTTGCGTTACGTGGCAGTTTCTTTTCGAGGCTTTTTTAACTGCGGACATGGTCTCTCATGATATGAAGAGGAAATAAAAAATCCTTTTTGTGCTCTCATGCATGTTTGTCCTGCATGAACCAGTAATAAGGACAAAGATAATAGTGTGCACGGTGTAGAGTGGGGAACGAAAACATGGATCGATTTTATATTATGTAACTTTTATTTAATTTATATAACAGCATTTTGAGAGAAAATTTGAAATCTGATCCAGATACGACTAGAATGTGAAGTAGTCCTAATTTTTATGAAATAATTAGCATAATCCTCCGTACTTTTAATTATTTAGGTTGCAAATTTTATCTCTAAACCTTTAAGAGTACCAAAACTTACTACTGATTATCAATAATAATATTTTAACTGTTGGAAACATTATAATGGACAGATCCGGTGCATTTATTTGAATATAGACCAGAAGAGATGCTAGAGATACCTCAAATAGAGCCCATTGAAATTTTGTTGAAAAGTCGATCGCAGCTCTAACCTCTGTGGGCTAACGTCGCATCACATCTGCACTGTTGTTGACTGTAAGGCTAGAATTCAGTTTGCAGCTTTTCTGTAACACTACACATTTAACACATTTAATAAATGTATGCACTATTTTGTATTTATTTGTGCTTTTTAAGCAATGCCTCAGAGTATTGTAGTATAAGCAGTGAGACATGCTACATATATTATAAACGTGTCCTATGCCAAAGCGTTATTCGTAAGTATGCTGCTTTTGTTCTAGGTTGTGGGCACAATGCCGTTGTTTGCCATTCTAGTATCTCAGATTCCCTGACTGCTCTGCCACACGACACCAAACACAGTGGAAAAGAAATGAGATGATGTTGATTATGATTGTGAGTGACTCGTTGAGTTTATGAGAGTAACTTTAGATCTATGTGTAATATATAGATGACAATATTGTTTTGTATGACATGTTTTATACTTGGAATAGGAGTACGTGTGGATACAATATGTTCACAGCAAGTTTAGCTATATGAATAGTAGTTACGGGCTGAACGGGAATACAAACATATTATTGTATCGTGTCTATAGTAGTATTAGTGTATAAATAAATGGCGCTTTTCCCTCCATCAAACATTTTCATTCACATTCACACAATCTGATGGGATCTGATGGTAGCCGACCTTTTCCAAACAATTTAAGTCTTTCTAAATGTAATCTCCTTTTGGCAAGCAGCAGCATTACGGCAGAGCAAGCAACCGAGCTTTGACTTTTTTAGGCTTACTGAATAAAATCATGTCAGCAACAGTTACAACTACAACTGAAGTCCCCCTTCTCTCTCTCTCTGTCTCTTTTATCTCATATGCTCCACTTATTCAGCTGCGGTCTTGTCAAAACTGTTTTCTGCTTATCATCTTGTTTCCTTTATGTACAAGACGAAATTCTACACTTTTATCTTCTCAGTCCGCTTCAACTTAAATCTTCATTTATAATCCGAAAAGTCGTAAATGTTTAAATTAATTCGTCTATACATGCAAACGACACTTTCTACAATGAATCTGTCCACAATATGTGAAGGAGAGATTCTGCCAAATCTTAACGACTGACATTCCTAATATTTATTACTAAATACAATGCGTTAGGAATCAAAGAAAAAATATGTTACAGAGTATCATGCACAGGGAATTCTATAAGCCGAAAATCTTTGTTATCCCTAATCGATGTTGGCTAAATGAGAGAGAAACCTTTATCCTCAATGTGGACAAAGTGATTAAAGCCATTCAAATTCCTATTCTAAATGCCATTAGGAAATGCTTTAGTTTTGATAACTTTTTGGAATTACCATCTAGAGTCACGAATTTTGTACCATGCAAATCGTGTTCACCAAAATTAAATGATAAGAACATTAGAAAACTAAATGAAGCCATAGTTTGATTTTTTATTCACATGTATCTGCAGTTGCGTTGTCGATATTGTTTAAGTAGTAAATATATGAATTTTACACCACTGTCAATAATAGTTTTTCACCTGTCAGTCGCTACACCACAGTACAATTCTTACAAAAAATAAAGTCCTATTAAGGAAAATAATGTCTTTATCTACAAATTATTTAGCGCGTTCTTTCTAAATTGATTAATAGTAAAATTGCACTTTTTGAAAATAATTTGATCAACCGTTTAAATCATTATATAATAGTAGCATATTTATTTTGCTAAAGGAATTCCCGTTTAATTATAATAATTTGATTCTGATTAGGTATTTTTCATTTGTTTCATTCCATTAGAAGATTTAAAATATTTAAAAAAAATCATCGAAAATTACAGTGTAATTTCCAGTTTGAGTTGTGTGCAATTATACAGTTTGTCGAGACACCGTTTGTAAGTAGTAGTTGGATCAGGCGATCGCGGAAAGGTAGATGGGTTGGCGAGAAAAACCGGGGGGCCTCCTTTACGGCACACAGTGGAACTGTGGAACTCTGTGAAACAGTGCAGAGCAGCAAAGCAAAATACGCAAGTGGAAGGAAATCTTGGTGAGATGATGTTCTCTGGAAATAACCATTACCATTCCATTCCTGGAGGCTGCGCGGCGTTCCACATCTTCTCACTCTCACAATCGCAACTTGTGACTAGCCCGTGCTTCGCGTCCACTGGTGATTCGAATGTGTCCCCACTTTCGGATTAGGTGAGAAAACTATTGAGGGCAGGCTATGGGGAAACTGGATTCGGTCCTTCTGTTCCACGGGTGTCCCTTACAAGATTCTATCCTTGTTCTGATTCTCTGTCTGCTTAAATTCCCCTGTATACAGGTAAAATACAGCAACCAATCTTATGCAACTGTGTGTATAGGCATTAGAGAGATTTCCGATTCTGTCCATTTTCGTCTAATTTATTTTGTCGTAATTAAATAAAGAACCGGATTAGGGTTGTTGAGGGGCCTGCCACTGCTCACTCTCCTTTTCTCCTCTTTATATCCTCTGAACATCATGTAATAATAATTTAAGAAATCCTATGACGATCCTATCACTGTCATTATTCATTAGGATAGTGAGGGTGAAGCTCTTCAAAGTAGTAATTGTGCCTTTCTGGACTCGGAATACAAAGATGCTTATAGGATTATCTATTTAGTTAGCGATTATTTATTGTTGGCTTAACAGCGCCAGAATCCGAACACATATTTCTACTAATGCTATTTACTACTAGTCCAGTAGTGCAGGAATGATGAAAAATTTAACCTCCATGCAGGTAGAGACTTTTTTTAGTATCTCTCTCTGTCTCTCTCTATAATATATACTTATTAACAATTAAATGACCAGGTAGCATCCTACAAAGGTAGACAATGCATCCGAAATAGTTGATTGTGTTTTTAGTGGAAATGTAGCGACTTGTTCTTTTTGTTAAAGTATGTGTGAAGAACTGAAGGAGTATGTAATAGCAGAGATATTCACGTACAAAAGGTACATGAGATATTACTGTTCTGTCAGATGTGTGTGTGCGTTCACTTTTCCTTATGTTAATTTATTACGGATGTGTGTAGGAGAAGAAGTGTACAGATAATGGGGCTGTGTGTGACTCGACTCTTTACTTTGTTCAAGATAACGCTTGCTTTTAGCTCGGTAATAATGAAATAATGAAACTACTCACTTTGTTTGTTGGAGGATTTTGTCTGGGTCGATGCGATGCGATGGTGGTGGGTGCAATGGATTTCGAGTCAAGTACAAATGGGCTCACTCTATTACAACAAACTCATTGGTCATATATATCTATATGTAGGGAAACACATGGACAGGACAAGAAATTTCTACAAGATAATTACAGGTGTTCCCATGTTAGTCTATTAAAATTTGAAGAGCGGAAAGTACACCACCAAGAAATCTCCGCACATAACGCATTACTTATTATAATACAGTGTGCTTCTAAATAATATGGACATCTACTATGCAGCAAGTGAACCGATAATAAATGTTAGTTTAACACTGTCAGTGCTCGTCTAGATAATTAAGGCGCACAACTGAGATAGGCACGCATAAGCTCTTCATACATAGAATAATAAGGCACGGTGAAAAGGTGCACACTCACTCTCAGCCACAGAATAAAATACAAACATTTATTTAAGGAAGAGAATAAACTGCAAATGGGCCATATATCTTAAATAAGCGTTGAATTCTGTCTGTGTGGCTTTTAAATACCCGTTCTCACTTACCTACATTGAATCATATCAAGCAAACAAATAAACACATGCATGGTCATGTACTACAAATGTTCTAAGTAGTTTAGCCTCTGCTCTATGTACAAAGTACGCTCATGGGTTCCGTGTCTGTCTGTCTGTGCTTATGTATGTACGTACGTATCTGTGTAGTTGCTCATATTTATTGTTAGTTAAGAAATTTTTATAGTCAGTCGAGTCAAGCCAAAAGTGTTTACTTCATGGATGTTGTACTTAGATTTTGCGCTTTCATCGTTCTGTCAGATAAAGACCGGTTTCGTTACATTTTGACTTGTGTGACATCACACGGGGTTAATTAAAAATTGAAGACTCGAGCTCAACTCAAGTAGGTAATGCCTACACTCACAATGAAATATCTGTCCAACAAATAGCCATGCTAATACGCAAACACACACACACACACACAATGTCTATTCTACATGTAACAAAAGAGTGGTGCAAAGGCGCACAGAAAAAGAGCAAAGCCACCATGGGAGAGAGATCGTAGACTACAAGCATTTAATCCCTAAACGTATTAGATGAGACAGAGTTATTTGCTTTATTATTGCACACGGAATGAGGGAGTAGAATAGAAAGAAGGAGTGACCAGAATCAACTGAACGAAATGAGATGAAGGAATGAGTTGAAAGAATTCTTGTTAATACTCTCTGTGTATATTGCCTATGATAAATAAACACAAGCTGAAGAGCGCTGACTATATATCTTTAGACTGTACACAGAGACGCTACGTACCTGTATACCCGTTTTTATATTCTGAAATGAAGATCTCCGCTACACGTATATCTCTCTACGTATTGGTTACTAGCATTATGAGTGGTATCTGTGTACATGGAAAATGTGAGGCAGAATGAGAGAGAGAGAGAGATAGAAGAATATTATGATGCTGTTCTCTCACCAGCACCACCAGCACCACCAGCACCAAGTTGGGAAAGGTGGGAAGACTAACTAAGAAGTAGTAAATGAGTATCGACATCGGTCTGAAAGGCTGAGCTGGCCATTCAAGGTGAACAATGTGAGAAGTTAATTCGCATCAGTCGAGTCAGGGCAGAAAGGATTCTGCTCCAGGGCATACAAAGGGCCCATAAAATTTCTTCGTGGAGTGTGTCTTCAGTCTATACTTTTCGATGAGATACGAATGTGATGAGCAATAAATCAGCAAAAGTTGGGATGAAGAGTGCACCTAACTACAGACAATAAGAGAGAACATTGACATGAGTAGAACAGATACGGCCACGACGATGCGCAACAACCTGCTCCAGGTAGATATTATTATTATTATGAGCTGACTGAGTCCCACTGACTGTGAGCTGTTTCAATCTCAGGCCTTCCTTTTCCCAACAGAACAACAAGAGATGCACATATTCCGTATAAATACAATGAGATGTACACAGCCCATCATCATCATCATCCAATGCACCGACAAATGCTGCTGCTGCTGCGTTTCCGATCCCAACAACCTTCTTCTGCAGGCTGCATGAGTGATGTGTCCTCTACTGAAATGATCTAACTAAGTAACTACATGAATTATTAACTAATATTATTTTGAATACCACCAGACTTCTTCTCAGCAAAGGAATCCACTGCACAGAGCGCTTCTCCCTATTGCATATCTAAATATAGGTGGCAAATGCTTTTCCTGCTAACTCACGTATAGTGGGGTCCATCCAGGCTCTTGTTAACAGTGGACTAGAAATGGGAAACAACTCTGTAATTATGTTATTTGCATATACGTAGTTGATATCGAAAAACTGAAATTATTGCTCTTGCCTTCAGCCACAAATCTGTTACGGAGAGTTTCTAAAGCCATTTGTCAAGCTTTTATTTTCCACTGTTTGTTATGACTGACTTGACGTGGCTGTCTTGTCTGTTTGCATTCAACTGTGTTCTCACAGCACAGTCCCTATAACATTCTATATACTATTTAGTAAATAGTAGTCTTTAAGCAAAACTGGGCTCTATTGAATAGCAACGTCAAGCCTGCAGTTCATTCTCTCTCTCTCTCTCTCTACATGCATTTACTCATAACATTTCCTTTTTCTTCCATGCAGATTATATGCACCTCAACGGATAGAGTATATGAATCTGCTGCTGTGTGTAGGTCTTCACAGTGTAATATGACGGATAATGTTGACATGCCCAGCCATCGTATCAGAGTAGCGATCTACTATTTGATACGATATGCAAAGGAACGTCTCTACCTCCATTTTACATGCAGTTAATAGTACATAATATAAAAAGTCCTCCTTCAACAGCTACAGAGCCTGTTACTATAACTTTTACTAAAGTGCATACTATTAGTGTTATATAAACAGGAAGGTTGAGCACACTCTACATCTACATAGTAGTAGCATTCTGTCCGGGTAGGATCTCCTCTCCTCGCAATAAGTTAGGAAATGAAACTGAACTTCAGTCTTTTTTTGTACGTGCTCCAATAGCCACACCACTACACTACGTGTACTACATAGTAGTAGACAGAGAGAGAGAGAGAGAGACGAGTCTCGGTTAGTACAAACTCTATCATCATCAAGTCGGCGGCCAGCTCTCGTTTCTCCCTTGGTTCATTCCACGCATAGCGCTAGCAGATAACATACATATGTAACTACACACGTACATATAGAGAGCAGCATACAATAAACCAAAGTGAGATTAGCATCCAGTTATTTCCATACTGCACTTTAGGCAGTTGTAGCAGCCACAGGAGGAACACTCGATAAAACAGCGAAAAGTAACACGAAGGAAAACGACCAAACTTCAAATATAACATTGTATATCAGAGGATAGAGCTAAAACGCATCTCTTGTTGACTTGACTGGAAGACAGGCTTTGCGATTGAGACTTTCAGATTCGTTGTCTGTAACCGTCACACTGTCAAATGTTGATAAAGGAAAAATAATCGACGAAAGTAATGTTAGTCTATTGAATAAATGGAAGAATAGGCTGACAGTGACCAGTGGCTACTGCGGCAGTGATAAATTGACATTTCTTTTTGGCGGACAAGAAAAAACCTATCGTGTCCATTTACACAAAAAGTAACAGTTTGATTGCTACCGACCTGCTACTAGTACATCGACTGTAGCACAAAGTGCTAAATAATATTGCACTTTGTTCATATTGGTATTTCAGTTGGGAGCCGGGAGATACAATAACTGTTGTCACACACTATTTCGTAGCAGGTGAGTTTGAGTTAGAAAAATTATTCTTCTACAACAGACTATGTAGTATTGTCGAAACATAAATGTCTTACTATATAAATAGTACAACCTAATATTACGCATGTGCAAATCAGTAGTAATACAACAATAAGTTTAATACATACACCAGAGAGAGAGAGAGAGAGAGAGAGAGAGAGTAAAGGAGATTGGTTTAGTAATCATAAAAATGTAATTCGATATTTGACAGGAAGAAAAAGAACGGTTGTGGTGTAAATCGAAATTTTCTGTAAGAATATAGCTCTAGATAGAAGTGATAAAGGTAATTTACGTAAAGTAATATATTGACGGTGGCACCTGTCAAACTCGACCGGGACTCCATTGAAAGGAAAGGAGAGACGAGTACGTACTACGTGAGAGAGTCAATGTGGTTCGTATGAGAGTGTGATGTGATGTAAGCGACTGAGAGTGACTAAAAGTCACAAACAGAGTATTCCTATATAGCAGCCAGCAGCAGAGCATTATTGCTTGTAGTACGTACACACAGGAATAGGAAATTAACATAGGTGAGGATAGCCTCCAGTGACTGTGTGCACTTCTAGTAGATAGTAGTAATGGTTTGCACTTGCAGTTTTCTATCCGCATAAGTAAAGTAATCAGAAAATATAAAGTGAGAGTTGGGAATAGAACAAGGTGCGGAGAGTGGAATGGTGTACAGCAGTACACCAACTACGGATGTATTGCTGTAACTGTACGAGTGGCTTATGCTATTGATGTGATGTAGGTGTGCATAGAAAGGGAGAGAGAGGGAGAAGAGAAGCAACACAAGGAGACAGGAGCCACAGGACCACAAAGAAGAAGTTCTGTGTACACAAGAGCAGCAGCAGCAGAGGAGAAGTAGAAGAAGAAGAAGGTAGCAGAAGCAGGACAGGAACTAAATCGACTCTGATGTGAATGTGTGAGTGTGGAAGTGAAGTGCATACAAGTAAAGTGCCTCTGTTATACATAGAGTACGTAGAAATAGTGCAGAAAGGGAGCAGAGCAGAGCAAGAAGACATTTAAAAAGCATTCTGTGGTGATGGCATTGAAAGTATAAGAAAAATAAGAATCCAACTAAGACACAGACAGAGAGAGAGAGAGACACACACATAACATACATACAGAGATATATACAGAGAAGAGAGAGAGAATATAGTTGAGTCAAGTCGATAGAATGGAATGAAATGGTGGAGGGGAAGATAGGAGAGGACAGATCAGTCAAGAATCCGCCTTCAATTGTGATAAGTAATTTTTAACTTTTTGTCATCGCTTTTTTGGTGTTGTTCCACTGCTCCTTACCCAATGGAACCAAATCGAGGCGTTACGTCTGAAGAACAAGAACCAATGAGTCTTCGGGTTGCGCAAAGGATTTGACTTCACAGATTTCATTCTAGTCCAATTCAACTCCAATTCGATTGTTGTTGCTTTTGTTCATACCTACTTCTTGCCACTGTAATTTGATATTTGCTGTCGACCTGAGCCCAACGTCCTCAACGTCCACACTGCCTCAAGTGCTTCCGAACCGGCCTCAACTTTAAATCTCATCTCAATTCCAGTGCAAGCAAGCCTCGGAAAAAGAATCCTGTCCCATATGCACAAGGAAGCTCTCTTTCTGTGTCTCTGTGCCCTGAAAGATATTCAAGTCAACTTGAGTCAAGGGTCTGGCGCGACTCTCTTCACTCACATCTCCATTTCCACTCTCCGCTCGCTTTCATCCCGCACCACCAGCACTCATCCTTCCTAATTCCGTTTCACTTTCCCCGTCTGTTGTCTTTTCTCACACTGACAATTTCTCGTTTTGTTATTGTGTGTGTGTGTGTGTGTGTGTGTGTGTTTGTGTGTGTGTGCGGAGGAGAAGGACGAGCCAGCGACGGAATTGCCAACCACTGTACCAGCAGCAGAAGCAGCAGCAGTAGCAGCGCTTACCAGCCACCACTTACTTACTAGTAGCTAGTATCTCCCTACAAACAAGTCTTTGCACCACTCTCTCACTCTATAAACAGCAGCTCTCCGTGCTCGTCTGCACTGTTGTATTGACTGCGTAAGTGTTACTACGTATACTGGTACATGTAGTGGTGGTGCTCGGCGATCCTCATGGACTACAATCCACGTGTTCGCCTGGCTGCATCTGGAAATCTCAACCCATCTCCTCACTACTGGCACTACTGAAACGTACAAACAGTTACACAACAAACAACACGAGAACAGTCCCATCACCCATACACATCATCATCATACAAGACAAGACACCACCAGGACCAGGACCACTACTCCCTATCTCCACCATATACTATTCAACACATTTATTACCTCATCCAACAAACAACTCTACTACCACCACCACCACCAACAACCAACCACCACTACAGCATAGGAAAAGGCTACACACACCTACAGACACACAGTATCATAGTAAGTACGTACTTACTTGCTATTGGAAACCAAACCAGTTCAGGCCCAGGTACTCTCATCAACTCACTCTCAATCAGCTCAGAACTTACCTGTCTCGCCTTGCCGTGACTGCTTCAACGCTGAGCAAGACAAGAAACTCACAAACAGTATCTGTATCAACTCTGTAGCAGCAATACATAAGTAGAAACGAACGCGGACAGAATACGAGCACATATAGCAAAAAGCATTGCTCAAGAGTTTACTCTGTGTGTGTGTGTGTTTGTGTGGTGCTGGGCGACTGCAGAAATAAGTAAATACTAATATCATCATCAGAGTGGTGAGAGGAACCGAAGAAGAAGACGCACAAAAGAAATTCTGCAACTACCACCACCACCACACACAATTCTCTATCTGTGTAACTGTGTGCTCCCTTCGAGACAATACGAACTCAGCAGCAGCCTCAGAGAGAGAGAGAGAGAGAGCACATACATAGAAGATAGTCAAGTCGAGAGACTGCTGCTTTACCCGCTCTTGTTCAATGCTCTAGTGCTCCACCTTAAACTTGAATGTTCACTTGACTCGTGAGTAGACTGCTTCAAAACGTACATTACGTATATATACAATCAACTGTTTCTTTTACTCTCCCATTCAATCCACGAGCACAGTTTCTCCTCCGCCGTTGCGGCTCTCTATCAGTGACATTCATTCACCTGTGCAATCCACACTTCCATTTCTGTGCAATATCTCCCAAGTTTTCTTTGGAGATACGACCAACGACCTGTATGACTTTTATTCCCCGTTCCTAGCATACACAATCAATTCAATAGCAATTAAATCAATTTCTATTGACAAGACAGTTGTCAGTTGCAGAAGCAATTTGAAGTATTGACAGCTGAACTAATATACTAGCTAATAAGATTGTCTGCATTGTTTGCACTAAAGTGTGAATACAGTAAGTAAAGTGTGCGTTGTATAATTTAGCCCCAAACTGTGTGAGAAAGCTTCTTGGAACGGTTCAGTGGCAAACTTGTCTCTGATTCTGTAGTCTGTAGTGTTTGGAAAAGGAGACAAAAAGTTGAGCAATAAATTCTGTTGCTGATATGATTTCTGTATAATTTATCTTGACATGTGAATGTGATAGTAGACAAACGAAAAAATAAATTGACAGTTGTTTGCTTTGTTCATGTACTAAAGTCACATCCGGTTATTTGGGCACGCAGTGAAATCAAATTAATTAAATTCATCGCATCTCCACTGCAATATTTTTTCGCTGTTGCCGCATTATTTCCATTTCGATGTTGATTGACTGTGAGTGAGTGACTGTTTGTAATACAACGTTGCGTTAAGTGCTCGTTTTGGTGCAGTTTTTATGCCACACCCTCCTCCACTCATTCAAATACTCATAATTGACTGGAAACATTTCGTCCGCTCTTAATACTTTCAGTTGCTGGTCTGCTCTAACGTTTTTAGTCCCGTCCTGTGAAATAATTGAATCTGTAAAACCGTTCCTGTCACCCCTACTAATAACAAGTCAACCAGAATAGTGTGCACAGTCACAAGAATTCTCATATTACCCAATCGGTGACAAATCCAGTGACTGTGTTCTATATGTGCATCACGTGACAAAAAGTAACCACATTCCAGAATACAGCACGCAAAAGTGTCTACTAAAGCGACAAACACACAGAAAGCGTAAGCAAGCAAGCAAGCAGGGAGAAGTCAAGTCACGTCACGCGAAAAAAGTTACCCTCTCGAACGGTACACACACACAACCACCAATGCAGTGTACAAGACTGTCATCGTTTCTTTCTCTGCTTGCACAACACCATGAGCATGACTACGAACCGAATTTCAGATTTTTCGATGGTCAACGTCTTCTTGCTGTCTTTTAACAAGCCAGTTCGACGAATATACGAGACAGTGAACTAATAAATAAAAGTCAATTCAAGTGGCAGCCAGGAAGAAAGTTAGGGATTCTGAAAGGACTTTGGTTTTCGAGTGCGTTGGACATTTGTGTGGGTGAGGTGAGAGTAAAGCCGGTACAAAATTGGTACTTGCAACCTGAGCAGTGTGTTAATCGCACACCTTAATTCATACATACTCGGTGGGTCAGGTCATCTCTCAGCAGAACGCCCAATGTTAATGAAAATTGATCAGACGATGGAATCCGGAGGGTCAAGCGGTGAAGACGTGACATCTCCACCCTCGCGAGGCTCTCTGTCTCCCATGGCCCTGCCATTGTCCAGTCGAGGATCCAAAGCCCCGTACAGTCCACCGATTGACAGGAACTCTCCCTTGGGTCCTCCCACGTCTTTGGCAGCTCAACACATGATAAACTCTATTGCCGCTTCATCTGCCAAGAATATGACCCCGGGCATTTTGGCCAGTTTGAGTGCACTGAATGCAATGAGTTCGGCGGCCGCCGCCGCCTCCTTTCATCATGACTTTGGTGGCAGCAATTCGTCGTTTGTCGGTGACCGGGGCCTGGACCGACATCCATACGGCAGCCCACCCGCTCCGGTCGTTCCATCGAACGATCCCAGTGCAAACGAATGCAAGTTGGTCGACTACCGGGGGCAGAAAGTCGCCGCTTTTGTTATCAATGGAGACACCATGCTATGTCTGCCCCAAGCATTTGAACTCTTCCTTAAACACTTGGTCGGTGGTCTTCACACAGTGTACACCAAATTGAAAAGACTTGATATTGTCCCCATTGTCTGCAATGTGGAGCAAGTGCGCATCCTACGCGGTCTCGGTGCCATACAACCTGGGGTCAACCGATGCAAACTCCTCTCTTGCAAAGACTTTGATGTTCTTTATAAAGACTGCACAACGGCCAGGTATTACTTTTACTCTCAGTATTCATCTACCTATAGTATAGCTAGTAATCCTTGTCACTCTTTAAAAAAAAGTACATCATCTACTTAACAATTGTCAACCCCTCATTTTCGAGGTCGACAATTCTCATAAATTCCTATCAAATTATCAGTCATTACGTTTTTCTGTTAATATTCTGTAAAGTCCTTGAAGACACAGTCTTAATAATTAGTGCCACGCACAATTTATCGATATCTATTTATAAATTTAACATTAGCAATTCAAATTTCAGAGGAACTTAAAATTGAACTCGTGGGGTTGCATCTGTGAGAGATAATGCACAGTCACACGAGTAATTCCATTATACAATGTAAAATTACACCCCACAGTTTTTATTTACTACTATGTAATGTTAAAATCTGATGGTAAGTTTGGATTAGGGTAAAGAGCATTGAGAGATGTGCTGTCGTCTCTTTTAGATCGTTATTTGTATTAAATAAGGGTAAGAGGAGGAGCAGTACTTTTGTGCCAGAATATTTAGCGTGATGGCCAAATATTTAACAACTTCTTGAGGTTAGACGGAGGAAGGCAGTTTTCCGTAATTCATTTCTGTGAAGACAAATGGATTTGAAAGTCAAAAGTCATATCACAGATGCCATATGTTTATGATGATAAAATGACGCGTTGTGCTGAGAACCGAATAATAAAACAGGGATGAAGCAAACGATGGCTGTGTGTGTGTGGCTGTGCTTCTTGACTGTAAATGTGTGTTGGTGGTGATCGGAAGGAACTGATGCATTAGAACACATAGGCTAGACTTTGTCTCCACGACTTCTCTCATCTCATTCTACAGAATTCAAGTGTCGTACCAATGAAGATCGTTGCGTAGAAAGGAAATGCGAAATCTGATGAAATCATGCATTAAAGATATATTATGCTATATGCAACACATATTGGCTGTGTTAGTGTTGTGTGTGTGTGTGTGTACTCTGTGTACACATTTATTCATACGTACGGATATGTGTGTGGCTAATGTGGAAAAGTTGTGCCATGAAATATCCAAGAATATTGCATTTTTCGGTGTACTCGTTGGAAGTTGTGGCGGAATGGAAGGAAGGGCAAGTTGTAAAATTAAGTCATGGACATAGGCCGGGATCTCTGGTGAGGACGACGATGGTGGAAAGAGTAAAAGGCAGAGAGAGAGAGAGAGAGAGAGAGAGTGAATGGAAGGCGTAAGGCTCTCCAGAATGGAAGTTAAGTAGTACAATGCAGACATAAGTATTCGACCATATTAATGCGTATCTTGACTTGACTTCTAGACGAGTAGAGAGGCTGAGATGCTTCAGTTCTCAGTCTAAGAAACAGTAAGATGAGATTGGAGTAGGAAGGAGAGAAAACTCAGACGAGAGAATGAGCGTCGGTTTAGTTTTGGTGAATTTAGTATGCATCCTAGTGCTTTTCTAAATACTCAAGTTGCTCTCAGTCTTTGCTCGCAAAGTCTCAAACTGTAAATGTTGAATGTTCTATGTGGCAAGAGAGAAAAGGAGAAAAAAGAGTTTTGTTTCATATCATAAGCACTAAGGAGTAACATAACAGACATTAAAGTGTATCTTATGATTGTCTTTATATATTTTCTCAGGAGAATATCCATCCATACATACTTGTGTATATAAGAACATTTTCTACTGGAGCTACGGAAGGAATAGTAGAGCTCTCTCTGCTCTCTCTCTCTCTCTCTCTTGCTCTCCACTTGCACACAAGAACATAGACACACATTACGTCGACTTACTCTTCGTTAGTTAGTCCGTACGTATTTAAGGATGCGGAGCAGATCAGAAGAGCAGGAATAGGAAATAAGAGTCGAGTCGAGAGAGAAAAGTAACACTCAGATGCAATGCAGCAGTAGACACACTCAACTACATACAATCAGTCAGTCAGCATCAGTACACACACGAAACCACTGTCTGTGCTCTATGCATCTACATCTATGTAGATATATAATATAAGTATACATAGTAAGTAAGAAAGAACTTCAAATTATCCGACTGACTTTGCATAATACCTTCGTCGTCTCTCTCTCTCTCTCTCTCTCTCCTCTTCAATCTCCCTGCTTTAATATCGCATTTTCCTTTCCCCATCCTTAAAAATTGGATATTAAAATAAGCAAGACTTGATTTCTTTTAAATATGGACTCTGGGGTATCACTACTTACTCCACTCGTTTTTGTTTGACTCTCATCTGCTGTGCACGCTTTTCACGACTAATAGTTTAAATGCACCAAGACTACATTACATCAGTACTAGTAGCATACACTGATTGTGCACGATTATGTCTCTACTTTACATCCACTGGTGCTACTCTGCTGCTGCAGGTTCCACTCTGACTCTCCCAACTACTAATAAGACGACGCCATAACAAACAACTACTACAATACTTAGCAACTTGTGTATCTTTCTGTGCTTATTAGTGTACACCAAATGCCTATTCATCATCACTGCTCTTTTTCATACTTCTTCTTCTTGTGATTGTAATAGGGATGTTTGTTGCTCTGTGCCTCATAGTACTTGAGGATGCAATATATATTTATATACATACAGAGTATACAATATTACTACTGGTGGTGCTTGCAACCTGCGCGCTGCTCCTATTGCTCAATTTCCCCTGGTGCCTCAATTATTTCCTTCCATCCTCCAACCATTTCATTTATGAGTTTTTCTCTTTTTCTTCAGAGTTCAGAGAGAGAGAACAAATTAAAATAACTAATTAATTCAACACAATAGGGTTAGACTACGTAGAGAATTAAAGATACCAATCATCATAATTATTCATTTCACAAATCACTCACCTCCGTCCACGTACTACCACCTACATTCATTCCTACATAAATACTAGGCCATTACTACTTTACATTAACATTACATCGAATTTCTTCATTGTGTCTGTGTGAGTGTGTGTCTGTGTGTGTCTGTGTTTTTTTCTGGTCGTACCATATATTGTGCTGTATGCACAAAGAAAACAAGCCCCTAAATACTTGGTAGTAGGATTATGTGTACTATTTAGTATGTGCACCTCCACATAATGTATCAGCATTATGTTAGATTTCATTTACTACAACGCTTTCCCTACATCACTTCCTACCCATAAATTAGTAATAAATTGGTTGCTCTCTGTTTAAGTCCAAACACCTCACACAGTACTTACAATTAAGAAGTGACTTATCTCTGTAGGCATACCTACAGTACGTACTTACACAAAGTGCATGGAGAAGTCAATGTAAATGGACAGAAAATAACAAAGAATACCTATAGGCGATTTATTCCATTCTTTGAAGAAGATTCTTCTCAATTCTTTATTTCACTGTATGCTCAAGACTCTGTTTGTATGTCTACTTAATATGAAGAACTGTTTCTCCACCCCTGAAACAGGTCTTGTCTGACAGACAATTGTCTGTTCACTTCCACCACTATCCACACTATGCTCTCTGAACCTATGGAACAGTGAAATGAACGCACACCAACCAACTATACGGAGAACCTTGTAATATTGATCAAGATACTGTTTAGCCTCCTTCTGCTGTTTGCCCCTATACTCGTATACGTATAAGTACACTACAATGTGTAAGCCTCCCTTATTACAATAGGGGTGTGTGTATTCTATGTGCTGTAACGTATGTTGTATCACATAAAGATGTGATTCGACCTCGGTAACGCTGACTTAAGTTTCCTCTGCATGCCATCGCTCCCGTACCGACTTTTCTCACCTTGCCTGAAAAATATACTCACAAACATGACTGCTGACAACCTCTGAGAAATTGCTTATATTATTACATTTCTCCGCTCTTGTACTGGCACTTAGGTATGAAACACATTAGTGTTTCCATTCATCACCGTATCCACTTGAAATTAGCAGCTTTTGATTATCAAAAACGAGTTTAAGTCATACAAATGCTCCTTTTTTGCTCGTTTTGGCCTGAATAACACATTGAATATAGGTCATAATAGCGGGCTCCGTCAATTAGAATGCTTCTTGTACGAGGACGACTTTGTTAGCTTTATCTTTTTGCCCACTCTCCATTCATTAACCGTATTCCTTTTTAATTAATCCATGACTCATTGTTGACATTTCCTTTGATTATATCGAATTTGAATTATTTTATGCATAATTTTATAAAAATTAACATTTGGCACTTGCAAATGATAATTTATTCTATCTTTTTAACGGAATTTTCCGAAAGCATAATAAACAATGGCTTCCTAAGAAGCCATTGTTTTTTTTATAAATGTTTATTTTTAAGAGAAGTTTTATTTCATCTCATTATAAAAATATCAGAAAAAGAAATTGTGTCTGTTTGTGATTCCAGGAAAGTAGAGCAGGAGTACATAGTAAAAGGTAGAGGTTTATGTACATAACTTGACTGAGGGACTTCCTGTGCTCGTACTACTCGTACTACTACATACTGTAATAATAAGTAAGAGTGCACCAATATTGTGAATGCAACTTTGTATTGTATATAAGAAAAACAACTTCCTATCCATGCACACGTGTATTTCTGGATGCACAAAGCTGTATAGAGAGAGCTATAGGGTGAAGATGAGTGAATGTGATCTGCCGTTGACGGGTCAAAGTCTCCGGGTTTGGCTTTTGAAACCGTGTAGACCGGCAAAGAGAGAGAGAGAGAGAGAGGTGAGGTTAGTGCATATGCGCTTTCTGTAGGGCCTCTGCTCACTTGAAGCGTAGGTAAATAGTATATCTTGATCGTTGTACTTGTGAAGGTTTATGTGAGCAGGCGATGACATCACTACGACCAAGTAAGGATGCAGCAACATGACTGTTACCTTTCGTTAAGGTATGCGAGCCAATCGCCTGACATACTTTTTCTTCAGTGCTTGGCTATATAGTATCTAATTCCTTGTGGTTGTTGCAAATGTATAACAAGGATCTCTCTCCGGATTGAGGAAGAGGGGTGAAAACACAAGAGGTTGTATATTACAGAGTGAAATAGAATAAGTACGCATTGAAATAAACAAACCTGCAAGGATAATCACAGAAGCGGAAATGATACAAAATGACATTATGCCGAGTAACCAAAACCATCGAGATTTTTAATCATATTTAAGGAGGGCCTTGTAGAGATTTATATTTTCTGTTGCGGGTGGTGGATGACATGATGGGTCGGACAGAAAATAACTGGTAAATAGCTTTTTTATCTTTTTCTGTGTTGTGCCTGGCCTTTTTGTGTGTGTGTACGTATGTGTGTAGTATGTGAGTGAATATGTGTGTGTGTTTGAGAGAAAGAAATCATAAATTCTTTGGCGTAGTGTTTCCGATGTGCGGTGCAGTTGTATATTGTGTTTACTCCTACTAAAGATGAGATTAGACACAAAATATAGAATAGTGGTGGAGAAAAAAGAGAGAAAAAGAATAGATGGAATAGAAGTAGTAACTAATATTGTATCTGTTTGAGAAAAGATGAAATGAAATGAACAAAGGATCCATTTATCCTTGAAGGGGAGGATATTTAATACGTTTGTTGTACGGAATTCAAGCTTTGGGAGTTTTTCAGATAATTACACTTTTTAGAGAAGGCCGAGCCAACTCAATGCAATGCCATGGTAAATGTAGCCACTAAACAAGAAATTCTAGGCGCACTCATAAAAAACGATGATGTTTCTGACTCGAAGTCCGTTTACATCAAATCAACCGACTAGAAACTTTTCTAACAATAAGTTTGTTTGTAATAATAAGTTGGTTGTAGACGGATAAGCGCTCGCTCGCCTTCCTATGTAAAATTTTTCAATTTCATCTTACAAAGATTCTTTCCCATTTATTTTCTTCGGTTGTGGGTACAATTCTATATGATCGTACATTTAAATATAATTACATGTAGAAATAGAGATCATAGGAATGAATTATTTGGAAACATGCTTTTATTTGATTCGCCAATGATTCCCGTTGTCATTATAACAACATAAATTGTATTGCATTGAAATGCAAATGAGAATTAGTGGTGGTGCGCTTTGTTCCAATATTGAAATATTATCTTTGAACACGTTTATGGTGTGTACAGCGACCAGGCAGGCCAGTCTGCTGTAAAGAACATGCTATGCGGCCCTCATTGTTCTTGTCTGAAAAAGTAGATTGCGTCGAGAGAATTTTTCACGAAGAACTGGAACTATTTCCCATTCGTATTCCTCCCTTTATAATTAATTGTGATGAAAAGGTAGGTTTGCGTTCAAGTGTGAATGTATAAAAGAACTGTCATGAAATGATATTATCTATTCATGGGATTGCGCTCGTAGACACTGGTAGTTATTTTTCGGCTATTAAAAATTCTCGTTCAATTAGACACGCCCACGAAAGACGAGTTTAACACAACGATCGCACACACTATCTATCTCAAATTAGCTAGAACAACAACAATCACGGTGTTGTGATGTGCCAACCCCTTTTGTAAAATTATGCACTCCTCCATTGCAATGATAAGTGCAGGTCTGCGTTGACATAATCAGAATACGGACATGTGTGTTCTGTAATTGCTCGGAAACTTTTAAATCAAGCTGAATCAAGGGTACTCAATATTCAAAACAACTGCCCACGATCAGTTCCATCCATTCCACATGGAATACTAATAAGGTCTTCTTACCTATATCACATCATCATCCTACTTTAGCCACAGACACAGACGGATTTCCATGCAAAAGCCAAAGTTTCTTTTCTTTTCAACTTTTACAACTTGAGAAGAATTTAAGTAAGAGAGCATAGAAAATATCTACAGAGTCACTCTATTCTCTTCTTTTGCCTTACAGTCAAATCACTTGCAATTCTATGGATAGTCCTTCCTCACATTACCAAAGGCCACAGATTCATTGTATCGTGCATCAATTATTTCGCCTATTGTAATTACAGATTGGGAGATGCCACAGGTGCAGGTCAGTGCCACCAACCATAACATATCTTTGCATTACATAAAAATTATAGATAAAACGACTGCATTGCTTACAATTTACATCATTCCTCCTCACCTCACAACAAAATCTAGTCCTCAGTTTCTTACGTAACAGCCGCAAAGTCTCAGAGTTCTATCTATCTGCCTCTCTCTCTCTCTCTCCACTACATACAACGTGTAATAGCACCTATTTGTTTGTGTGGCATTTCTTTCTGAGCCGTCCGTCTAATACTAATACCACTCACCCTGCTACTTACTACTATGATACCATTACCATTTCCACCACCAACACCACCACCACCACCACTATCATGCACATTCCCTCTTTGCACTGCACACACAATCAATCCTATTCCATAATATCAATGCTACTAACTACAAGACAAGCACTCGAACCATTCCGTGTGCACCCCGTGTACAACTAATCCTTATTTGCCTCTCTCACCATCAACTCTTCGGTTGCATTAATCTGTCTACGTGCTGCTCCACCAAATATTAAATATCTGCACACACACACACACTCTCACTCAGAACTACATAATAAAATAAAGGAAATCTATGCACATTAGAACATTAAGTAAATTACAGCACAATGCAATGAACGGGCTTCATTGTTATAAAATGTGCACACAATTGTACTATTTGTTAACTAACTAATAAGGAGTGAATTTCTCACTTTCACAGACACAGTCACATAACTAACTGTATTATTGTGTGAGGAGATAATACTCTAGATGCCCGTAAAGATAATCAAGAGGAACTCATGCATCATAATTTCAAGTGGCAATGCAGAATATTATATGTAGCAACTTGAACATATCACACAGTCGAGTATCTAAAGTAGTCGTATCTGCGCATATTATAAAATCTTGGGTCTCTCCTACATACAGCTTGTATCTTGGCCTGGTGATCGTAGTCAACAGTTGATTTGAATTAGTGGTAGTCAGGCTTTACAGTAGTACACGTGAACTGTACTGTGGGTGGGTGCAAGAAACACATAGAGAGAGAGAGAGAGACCCTCTTGATTAATCTAATGAGTTCGTATTCAATGTTCATTGTGAATTTAATTTATTCATTTGTACGGACACAATGCAGCTTCCCGTTTCTACAATTCATTAGTTACAGACATATTTGTCAGAGGAGCCAGCAACTCCAGGAGCATTTAAGAAGCACATTAGCTTGGAATATCTCTAGGCAAAGATATTTGTATCTGTCATGCTGGGAGTATTGCATTCATGAATTAAACTTGTAGTACTACTTGAGCTGCATGTGTTTGTTTAAAGCTTTTCATTCTCGTCCCTTTGCACATTCGTGTGCACCACAAGTTGTATTACAATTGGAATTAGATTTGTACCCACTTAGAAACACACATGAAGGTAGTACATACAAGAAAATAGCCGTGTCTCTGTTCTGCATCTCGGGTGTGTCTGTGTCTGTGTGTGTGTATGTAGCTATGCCCTCCCCGCGTCTGTATTATATAAGAAGACGGGTTGTGAGATGAGAGAGAGAGAGAGAGAGGGTGAGTGCGAGAGGAAAAGTATCGGAGCATTAGGACACAGACACAGCACAGTGTATAAACTACCTGGCATGGTGTGTGAGTGAAGCACTGTGAAGTAAGGACCCCGATGGATTTCTCCTGTGGGATGTTTTGTTACTCTCTGTGAATCTCTGCGTGCACTCAAACCACCCGTCCTCGTCTCAATGCAAAGAAAACAGTTTTATTGTCATCATTGTAAACGTAGAGACTCACAGGTCTCTCACTTGGAGCTTTTCTTCCTTATTGTTAGCACACTTAAATAAAACTGACAATGAAAATAGTAACCCAGGGACATATCACCAGTGGCCAACTGAGTTACAGACTTTTGTTTATTTTTTTTGACCATTCAATCAACCCTATGGCTGCCACGCGACCCCATTTAAATCCTACTGAGCTCTTTTATTCGGACATTGTGTGAATGAACTGTGAGCCATTTATAATTCATGGTGTAATTTAATCAGATTGCTTTCTCCTTCCTCCAGCTCAATTTTTTAAATACTTTTCTTTATACAAAATTACTTACATATATTATGTAATATTAATAAATAGGAAATGGCACGTTTGCTGTAGTTTTACACCTTTTTAGTTACTTAATCAGGCAGATTTATTATTCAGTTAACCTGTTTACATGTAATTACCAGGATATAGCTACGTCATAAAATTGTCTATTCTAAAGTGTGTAAAGTGCAGAAACTCGTCAGTCTCACAACAGATTTCAATGAATTGTGTGTGAATGATAAGAAGGGAGATTTTTTCCATTCTCTTCAGTTACATTTTCTGCGTATAAAAAGCATTATTCGAAATAAATGCAGGGATGGAGACGGTTAAATATCGTTCGTGTGCAATCTAATAGGTCAGTCACTCGTACGCAGTCTTTCTAGTCTTGCCATTGAGCTTGCGTTGAGAACGACGCTAAAAGCGGCCGACTATTGGAAGACTAATACTTACAACTCCTACTATTTCTGCGACTGCTGCAACTACATACGATGCGAAAGGAAGGACTAGAAGCAGTAGTCGTTCGTAGCTATCCGAATTCCTGGTGTGCACGAATCGGGTGTGTTCATTTCTCTCTCTTCTCTCGACTCTCTTTCTGTGATGCACACGTACACGACTGCTACGATTGCTGCTACTGCACAGTGCTACAGCATTCCATAGGGCACTCGGGCAAGTGACTACCAGCAATACATGCTACTATGTACTTGAACGGCTGCTATTGCTACTACGCTATAGTATTTCTGTCTCTCCATGCATTTTGTATTGCTTTTGACATTGCTTTGCGCCAATCTTATAGTAACGTCGTCGTCGTCCTTCTCTCTCTCTCGAACAAAGAGAGCAAAGTAGGATAAGGGGAATGCGGACACCTGCCCAATTGTGCCATTTTCTATCCCTATATGTTTAAGTGTACTGCTGCTAACTGTGTTGGCGGCGCGGTGCATGGCTTCCTTTGCCAAAGTTGGCTCTCTCTCACTTGACATGACTTGACTTTCGTCAAAATACATTGTACACGGAATATCTGTGTGTGTGTGTGTGTGTGTCTGTGTGTGCTATACGTACACTTTTGGCAGGTTGTAAAATAGAGAGGAAAAGTTAGATTGAATGTATACATTATTCTTGGTATGGGGAAAGAAAAGTGCTGAGGGGGAGAGAAGAGACGATTGACCTTTTTGCTACGGAAATAGACAGAACACTTTTCTTCAGCTAAAAGGATGTATCTTATACTGACAGAGTGAGTGAATGAGAGTTTGTTATCATATTGTGTATTCGAGAAAGTGTGTACACACTATGACTGCACAGCTTACCTTCGAACGTCTCTCTCTCTCTCTCTCTCTCTCTCTCTCGGTGTGTGTGTGTGTGTGTGTCTACTGCTACTACACGTAGTGCGTTGTATAATATCAGTTTGATGTTTTGATGAATGTGTAGCGTGTTTCCACTTCTTTTCTCACATCACAGTCAATACACTTTAGAGATAGGCGTCTATTTATGAAGCGTCTGCTCAAAATAAAATTCTTCTCCAAGAAGAATGCTGAGAAAGAGGGGAATTGAAAACAAGAAAAATAAATAATTTCATCGTTTATTGAGAAATATCGGTAGTGGAGTCAGACAGGCTGAGAACATGAAGATACACGACGCGTGAGACAGTACGTGCTACCCGTTTGAAACAGAGAGCGAGAGAGTGAGAGGAGATGCCCTTAGCCTTGATTAGAATTAAAGATGAGGAATCAAATGCTTTTGGGTTGAATTAAATGGGTGATCCGGGGAATAAATGACTGGGGATCTTGGTCATGGTGTGGCTGTGGCTTTTTGATGCGATGGCAAGACAATGGGGCTGCTGCCGTTATTCATTGTCCAATATGTACACACATAGAATCGACTCTGTTATTAGGAGCGGAGAGTGAGAGAGAGAGAGACAGAGAGAGCGGAGAGTAGCAGCAGTAGTACATGGTGTGAGTGGTGAATTGGATATTGTGTATCGTCGTAGGCAGTAAACGGAATTGAGCATGGGCTGGGGTGATTATGCGAGAGCACGATCCGGTTGTTGAATGCGTAGAAAATGGGCGGTTGTGGAAATGTGATTATAGAGTAAAGGATGGAATGTATATGTGAGACAGATTGGTAACTATCATGTAGATAAATGCAATATACTTACCCTGTGCTTAAGTATAGTCGGAGTGGTGAGTAAATTTCGTAGCGGAGCATTGAACACCTACAAATACAAACACATAATAATATCCATGTACGTAATACGTACCGGAAAATATTATTGCGTACGTAGAAGAAGAAAGATGATTATTTGGATCGGATTTTTATTGTGTGTAGGGACACAATAGGCACTGCATCATAACCTGAGCAACAAACTCTACTTAATACTTATATCTAATACACATGGATAGTATACTGCTTATATTTTCCTTGTAGCTGATCGCTCCCAGATAAAATTAGTGTGAACATTGTAACGGAGTCACTTCCCAAGGCGCATGTAGGAGAAAAATCAAACACTACCACCTATACTGTTGATATACTTATAGGTACTTTAAGTAAACGTATATTATTATTGAGAGAGTACATTATAGAGAAGCATATTGTTTGTGTGTGTGTTTCCGTGTATAGAAGAGTGCAACAGTATATGTATCTCTATCATGGCCACTGACTGCACTAACAATAAGAATATAATGAATTCTTGTAGTTCCAGATGAAATTGTGTTTGCTTTTGATTCTTAGAGTTTAGACAGAAAGCGGAAATCACTTTGTTATCACTTAGGAATAAATTAAATTTTTCGTGCCCTACAGAAAAATGATTTGGCTTTACTTTGTGCAATGGGCTCACGTTGTTTCCCCCTTTCATCGGGGCTCATGTTGGATCGAGATACGAAAGACATACACAAGGAAAATTTCAAGCTCCTCTCAATCCTTTCGATTCCATTCCCATAATCCGGAGAATGTAAGAGTGTGCGAGTAAAGAAGATTTGCACAATACCATCCCGGTTTATCTTCCTCTCTCTCTCTCTCTCTCTGTCTGCCAACTCTGAGCTCTATAACAACAAATAATATTGCTTGCATGTGCACATATAGTATCTCTTACATTTACTCTCATCATAGGACATATACGTAAATAGTATATGTATCTGTATATGGGATAAGTACCTAGTGGAGGTGAGTATAGGATGCTGGAGAGAGAGAGAGAGGGAAGGTGTACGAACACGGAACGTGCTAGAATGTGTCTTCTGTATAGCACACAATCTACGACTACTGCTATTGGTCTGTGGCAGCACTAGCAAATCATAACATTGGCTACACACTAAATCTTATATGATGCACTGTGCTACTACTATGTACGTACATGAGATGATGCTATTCTCGCCATTGATTCTGTACGAGTGATATGAGATGACACCAAATCAAATGCCCCGTTGTTTTCAATAGCACGCGTATTTATGTATTTGGAAAATATTGTCAATCTCCATTAAATAATAATGTGTGCATAAATATGAACCTTTGTTGAAGACGCTGTCTATTCTCATTTGAAAACACAGAATGTAATATTGAATTGGATACACTTGAAAAGTTACTATTTTTTATTATCTTCTGTGGCAACTTGCTGTCAAAGTAAAGTATTGATAAATAGTAGCGATGGATTTCAGTTGTTAAGAATAAAGAAATGTGCTAAATTTCGTAGGGAACATTTTGCATGAATTTATGTGTTCCGACTTTGCAAAAATCACAGTAATTGATCCTACGAAAGTGGGATTACAGAAAGTCATAACAAATTATGAATTTCCTTTGCCTACATTGAAGACAAAGTAGAAGTAGAATAAATAAACATCGTATGCACCATGTGTCTTATAGTGAATCCATATTCCAACTATAATATATGTCCTATAGTATGTTTACATAATAATGTATACATGTGTTGCATATGTATACTATGTATTTAGAAGCAATTTGTTGTATAGATGCTATGTACTAGAATGTACCAAGAATTTTTCACTATATGCACATGTATCCTATCTACATACCGTACTGTACGAGCTTTGCTTTATATGCATAATTTGATATTCAGATGAAGTGGAGGGACGGATCAGCGTTGCAAGCCTGTATTCCTGTTTGAGACGTCAATTCTAATAATGTCTACATAGGATTTATAGAGTAAAAAAGCGTCGAGAGAACATAAGGAAAAAAACAAAGTTGTACTACCTCTAGTCTTTCTTAATGGGTGAGTGTTGAAATTGAAATGATTACTGAAATGCATACTTAACAGTAGTAAAGGGAGCGAGGAAGCAACAGGATGGGACACAAATGGGAATTGATAAAAATTATTCGGAGAACTAGAAAAAAAAACTATGCATACATTAACAGGTGACTGCTAAGCACGACGAGAAGCCAGCAGTACACGTCTTGTACATATAAACATACATAGGTACAGGTAACTAATAGATTCCTTGTCTACACACAACAGTGAGTTTCTTCTCACTACCCCTGTGTTTTTCAATCTTGTCTCTCCATTTTCAGCCAACAGTCATTGCTTTAATATCAAAGCAAAGAAAAGCAATCGAATCTTATGATATTAATGCATGAATGGGATGGATAGCAAATGGATGGATTAGTAGAGGGAGAAAAAAACGATGTAATGTGATGGCAGTGTGGCCGTTGCCGTCCTTCTTCATTCGAGTAGAGCAGTAGCAATAGCAGCCACTACTCGATTTAATAAAATGCTTGTGTCTGTGTCTAATACCATGTATTGTACACAAATACGACAACTGCTTGACTTATGTGTTATTAGCTTGATACTCGATTGCAGGTAATAGTGGTAGTCGTCGTCGTTGATAATAGTTACTCTTCTGTACTGTATATACTTACATTCAAAGGTGTGTGTTAGTTGTGAGTGTGAGTGTGAGTGTGTGTGTGTGCGTTGGAAGAAGAGCTGTCTCGGGCCGACACCATTTATTTGTGCGGCAAAATCACAGAGAAATCCACTGACTCATGATGATTGGCTTGGGATTCATGGAAATCGAAAACATTTACCCAGCCAGCCCGTGAAATTGCCATCAGACTCAAAAACTTGACCATTAACACATTCTCACTAATTTTCACTTCCATCTGCATGCCAGCACAATATCACATCACATTTGCATTCACGCTCCCAAACACATCACATCTTCCACACACACACACACACAGACAGAACACAGAGTCGATTTGAGGTAACTTTACTGCAGGCGACGATTTTAACATTCTTCCTAAATGATTTCCCTTCACTGAACCCTAGAAACAGAACGCACGATGATATAATACATAGTACACTTTATAGCCAGCAACTGTATATACGTTCTGCATGCTAAGAATGTTTTCCTATCCGTATTGCTAATATTGCATAAGAATGCATTGTAATATATTTAATAGTAGGAACACTGTGTAGCCATGAATATGTATTTGCATATACATGAGGCAGTTTCTGGTATGATTTTGGGCTCTCTGGTTGATTTAAGCCTTCTCTACAGGCTTGACTTGACTTGACTTTTGTGAGTGAGTCTATCATTCACATCATTACATTAAATTACATATGGCATTACAGCACATCTCATGATGAATCGCAAAAGACAGTATTTTCTCTGAGAATCGATTCATTTTCTGTTCAATGCTCACAGCACAATTACTCAAGTGCGAGCTGAACTTCTCCCCTTAATGGCACACAACTACCTTCTATGTACTATACGTACTGTGTATGTATACGACAGATAAATAGCTCCGATGCTCTCCTATCTACTAAATATCATGCATGCAGTGTGTATACTCACAGTACTCAAATACCTGTTGGGATTTATTTCGAACGTTCATGATTTACACAAGAAAGGATGGTGGGAGACGAGCGACTTTTTCTACCTGTACCTACCTGTGCATCACATTAACACTTTAATCGATTATTTTGTCTCTCAATGTAACATGATAATACAGAGACTGCTTTGCTCTGCTCTGTAAATGACTTGTTGTGCTGTTGTAGTTTTGAGTCGCGTGAAGAAGAGTCACAGAGTCAGAGAGAGAGAGAGAGAATACACAATAATCAACTTGAGATAAATGGTCGGGACGGAGACTGCTAAATCGTAATAAAATAGGAGCTGTCTGACTGTCTGTCTGTCTGTCTGACAAAGAGTGCCAGAATAGAAACGAAAATCATCATTTCTTTCGAATTACCGCTTCATTGATCTCTATTCAGAGCCATCACTCGAATCAAACACTCACTGTCATTCCAAAGTGACCACCAGCAAACGTACACAGCAACCAATTCCGTTTCCGTTCCAAAGACACAACTAACTATTCACAATATATATTTGTATCATCAGAGTCTTTCACTCGTTCGCTCTGATCTGGCTGCTCATTTCATTTTGTCTCCCACCTATGCAACAACAAACAATTACAATCGTTTAAATCGTCTTTCCACCAACAGTTTATCCAGCAGAAAAAATTATCCGTTCCAGCTCACTCGTTTTCTCATTACGGATGTCTTCTCCACACCATGATCTCTGAACAACGATGTATGTATCCTTTGCAATTTCTTTCATTTCGTTTCCCTTCGTGCATTACGACTCTGTTTCTACTAATACACACAAGTACTTAGCACTGAATGGCTCAGAACTAGAGAAAATAAGTCGAGTCAAAGCACAAGTCAGCAAGCCTCTATACTCGTTTTAAACATGTTAGGTTCATGTAGTTCTTCTTATTTATGCATAGGAAAAGGCTCCATTGTGAGATTGTGAGACTGTAGTGGTAATATTTAGTGGCAATCCAAGTTACTCAATGGGGCATTGTGTTTAATGTTATTTTTGACTGGAGTTTTATTAGGGAAAGGGTAAGAAAACGTAAGAATTTGATAGGATTGCAAAGATATGAATTTATTTGCATACAGAAGCTACCCAATTTACTATGTAACATGTATTGGTATATATTCACATATACTTGTTAGTGTATCCTTATATAAGTACGGTCTGAATTTGAATGTTATGGTAGATTAGATGGAGAGTGCGAGAGAGAGAGAGAGAGAGAGAGCGGGTGAGGGAGGATTTGTTCTTGGTGGAGAAGTATGAATTTCAGTATTAATATTATGCATGTGAGAGGTAATGGTGGTGAGCCAGGGGAATGAAATTGAAGGTTGTCAGAGGGAGGGAAATACATGATTGTGAGCATTGCTCTATATTGGTTGGGTTTAGCTTGTGTAATGGTGTTCCTGTGCCGGTAGCACATCAGCACATACAAGTAAGGAACAGACACTACTGGATACATGTATAAATATAAGGTGGAAGGCACTTGTAATCCCACAGTACAAAGTAACAACATACACATATGCACACATATTCAAAAAGTACATTCTAAGGAAAGTAAGCCAAGCAGGGAGGCAGGCAGTCAGGCCAACTGGAGTGTGTAAAGTGTTAAGTACTAATATAATGTAGTTGTACGTACGTAGATAGAGAGTTGCTAAGAAAAGTATGAGAGTGACTGGCTAGAAGAAGTAGAGGAAGGAAGCATATATGATAAAGGTCAGAGAAAATAAAGATGCGGTAAATATTTTAAAGGTAGTATTTGGGTCTGAAGTCTCATTTGGTAGTTTCTTTTGATGAAGCCACAAAGGCAGAATGGATGTAGCATTAATTTTCTCCGTATGGTGTTGATGGGTTTGGGAGTATTGTATAAATGTTCCCGGAGCTCCATGGCATTTGCAAGTGTTGTAATATTCAGAAACGAAACTGCATCAAAACGTTCTCAAAGGATCAGTTTAGCAGAGTGCCGAGGCAATCGAGCTTTATCCCGATTCGTATCAACTTGATTCTTCTTCTGCCTACAACTCCAACTATGTAAATATGAATGCCATATACATATGTATGTGTTGTATAAGTAGTTGGTGGTGTTCTGTGCCGCCGCATGCCTCTACAACACTCACTCGATCCTGAACTGGTACTCTCATCATATGAATGTATTATTATTTCCTTTTCTATTTTCCACATGTGCGAGTGGCTCTTCTGTGTGCTAAGCTTCTATATAGTCTGAACTAGCTTGCTCTTTCCCTTTTCCTTCCGACTCTCCCGCACATCAAGTCAGATCAGACCAAGTACAGAGCCTCTTTTCTCCTTTTGATGACTTCACTGCAAGAAGTCATCAAAAGTGCAAAGTATTTAGATTAGCTCACTCTGTTCAGACTCAACTGCATCCACTACTAAAAGTACAGATCAAAGTCAGTCACTGCATTCTAACCCCCTCACCACTAAGCAGCCTCCACCCTGTCTACCTTTATGGCCTATGTAAAATTGTAGAAGCGAGAGCTGTGTGCCCGCTTTTCTTTATCGCCACAGTACATCAAGTTCATACATCTGCATTTACCTATTGAAACTAGTTTGACAGAATTTCAATCTGGAAATGGG
The DNA here is from genome assembly GCA_019776185.1 of Plutomurus gul. NCBI lineage: Eukaryota > Metazoa > Arthropoda > Collembola > Entomobryomorpha > Tomoceridae > Plutomurus > Plutomurus gul. Next base: position 40,254 of record JABASC010000302.1, read on the forward strand.
TGTCTAATAAATAAGAAATACTTGTGGAAATAGCAAGAGAATAATATACGCAAATTAGATGCAAAATTATTGCATACTTCCTGTATATAGAGAAATGTTTTTCCCACTCACTCTGAGCACTTGTCGTATTGTTGTGTAAGGGGCTGAAATGACGACCGCTCCCCAACTTGTGTGAAAAGGTTTAAGGATGCTTCCAGGACATAGCTGTCACTGTTATAAACATAGTAGTGGGGGTGGGATATATAGTCAGATATGTTGAACAGTGCAGGATATATATTTATCTACTTGGTATATGTAATATAGTAGTATTGTAGTGATGATGGTATTAAATAGCAGTAAGTATTGGTAAGTAGTGGGTCTGTAGTCTTATTGTAGTGATCTAGATGTGCAAAGATGAGCTTCTCATGTTCCCTCCCCAGGCATAGAAATTAATTCCACAAAATATTAACTATTAAACATCATCAGCAAAGCAGGGACCAAGTATTGAGCAACTGAAATTGAATAGCCAACGAAATTGAATCAGGAAGGTGCACATAATAAAATTGCGACTTTGATACTTAACAAATCCTCCTTCCCTGTCTTCCTTAATTGAAAACAACATAGGCATTATACATTCACTGTAATTACAAGAAGAAGAACAGTCACTCATCGCAGTCAGTCTCTAGTCAGTCATCACATCTCATCAGTTCCGCTATCCTTCTCCCTGGCTGTGCACTGTGCATCTATGCATTGCACAATGTGTACAGCCGTACGGTAGGAAGTGCTTTGCATCTTTCCACTTCACTCATTCAATCATCTTCTTCTGTTTCACTTTTCTTCGTCTTTTTCTTTTCGTCTTCTTCTTCTTCTTACTTATTATCAACTCATTTTCCTATTTCCCAAACGTCCCTATTCCTATTATTCCCTATTCGGGATGGCCACCTAACAACCTTGTCCTCCTCCGCTCCCATAATCAGCTTTCCTATGTCTCTGTCTCTCGATCTCTGTCCCTCTCTCTATCTCGACAATTTTGATCTAAACTCCTATACGAAACCATGTAGTATTTAGTGCACGCTGGTTAAGAGATCTTCACATAGACAACAAAACGTATGAAAGATGCAGTCTTAGTTTCTTATTACTACGACTACTCGACTCTCTTAATGTTTGAATATGATTCTATTATACTTTGGAGATTTCATTTCATTTCTTGCTTGTCATAAAGCTATATGCTACTAACTGGATTGTCTTTCGAGGATTTTAATTTGGTTTTATTAGTATTTCCAGCCTTCATTCTCCAACTTCTCAACGGCACATGAACACAGAGATATCTTCCCCATTTAATGTTTAGATTGCCGTACAGTTCCTCTTGCCACCACCGCAGTACACGTGTCTATAAATCTAAACTCACTTGTAATAAGTAATATCAGCGATGTTGAAAGCACAAGTTTCATACGTAGTACATATGTATAACTGTATTTACCTTTACCCTATCTGTATAAATTTATGTGATACAGTTTGTATAGCGTAGTCCTACCTTCCTATATATAAATCCCGTTAAGGTGTTACACATTCGAAGCATTAGTGAAGGAGAGAGAGAGAGGCGCTGATTGATCTACAAACCATCTTGTTATGCATACACAATGGAATATGTATTATAAATAATGCTCGAGAGCTTATCTGTTCTGCTAGTGTACTCGCTATAAGATGATGGCTTTAATAGTATGCTATATATATTATAAATATTGAGGGGAAGGCAATTGTTGAGCTTATTGTCAGTTTTGTTGCCTTACTGATTTTTGTTATTGTGAGAGCGGGGTTTGTTTTGTCAAGGAGTCTCACACTGTTACTACAAGTAGATATTTTCTAAGTGTTGTATGGCCTTTCAATGGGAAATGGTGGTAGCCCATAGAGAGAAGGAGCGAGAGGAGCCACAGAGGTCTTCTAGTTTAGGATATTGTTATTATTATTATGTATGTAGCTGCTGTGTTAGCTGCTGTGCTCTTTGTGCTGTGAGTCGCTGTTCCTCTTCTGGCTAATTGATTGCCCTTTTGCTCCACAATATATATTATTAGTATTGATTGACTATGCACTAACCACACCACAATACTCTTGAAGCATAATCATTCCTCTGAAACATAGTACTTTGATTTCTAACCACTTGGTTGTCTGTGAAATTATCATCCTACCTTTTATATGAAGGAAGGCCAACTGCAGACGGTAAAAAGGATAATCAAAAGCAGCACAAAAAGTGGTACAGGCACTACGGAACTGTGTAGACGAGAGACGACGACCAGCTTCACTTCTACTGTTTTACATTGAGGTATTAACTCAATAGAAGCAGACGCATCATAAGTAATCGTGTATATCACAATTAAATTCTTTTCTTACGTTACACCTGTTCTCTGCTTAAATCCACATCCAGCCAAGAAATATTTATCAACGCATTTTTTAATGCTCACTGCTCAGTGAGTATAGCTTTTTACGGAGCCATTTTTCCAATGAGCACCAACCATCATTTATTGTTAGTGAATATTCCTACTAGTCATAGTAAATATCTTGCATTGTATCATTAAATCAAATCAGCTCAACGCAATGCCATTAGAATTCGGGAATTCATTTCTTCTAATGATAAAGGTACTAGTGACTAGGTGTGCACATTTTTTACATTACAAATATATTGCATTACTGTATAATTATCTTGTACGTAATTTCGTATAACCTGAAGTCAAAATGATTTCTATGTTTTGTACGCAAGTACCGAATCGTTTGAAGAGAGAGAAAAATATTCTCTTTGTCTACACAACACTTACTACCTATTTACTATTCTTTAATATGCTGATGCTGCATTATTTTTATACACTTGTATATACTCAAGTAGCTGATATAATTTAATGTGTGTTCAGACAGTCGTGGTGTGTTTTTTACATATGCTATATAAATATAGGGATTTTGATTACTATTTCTGCATTTCTGAGAATTTGGCTTGCTCACTATTGATTCGTTATTAGATGTACCTATATAAGGTATCCATCGTCTGATAATCTACAGCATATGATATACAGATACAAATTTAATTGTACAGCAGTGGGCCCTTTGCTGTGACGAGTGAGCAGCACCTGAATCTCTATATAAATAACGCTAACGTCTTTGTAACGAGTTATGAGTTATGAAGTGAAATTGATATTCATGCTTGTTCTTTCAGAGTCAGCCTTTGTAATGATACATCGCATTAGCAAGTTAGTGTTTTAGTGTAGAAAATATATTTGTGTAAAATGTAGGTAGCAGTTCTGTGAAAATGTACAAAGCGTAGAGAAAGAGATGAGTGGATTGATTAGTGATGTAGCCGTCGGGGTTAGAGATCAGAATACGACCGCTTCGCTATCTCTCAATGAAATGGAGAGATAGCAGCAGCACGAGGAGGAATACGATGCATACACGACGACGATTTTAATGATGCTAATATTGAAAGACTGGTAGTCAGCAGCAGCACAGGAACCTTGTAAATTGACAAAATTATGTAGGTAATTACAAAGTTATACGTCGATGCAAAAGGAATGGGAAAGAAAAGTGAGTCAGTCAGCAATATATTTGTACTATTCGTCGCGATCCCAGTGGCAGAGTGGTAGAGTGGCAGATAGAGAGAGATGAGAGTGTATGTAGTTACATAACACGTAGATAGATAGATAAATATAGAGGAACATAATATGTGATAGAATAGAAGAGAAACAAAACATTTCATAAGATGTGAGAATGCAATGAGTGCTCTTGTGCAGTGGAACAACTCATCTCTGGCTAGTGGCACTAGGGCCTAGCTATTAAATACTACATTCAGAAGCAAAAGAGCAGATTGAACAATTCTATTATGCTTTCAAACTTTTGTCTTTCTGGCCGTATTAAAACCAATATTAAGCCGTACATTAAGCCAAAAAGAGCATTTTATGTTTGTAGTAGGAGTCCCCCTTTGCCACGCAAATGAGTATATCTGAGTTTTATTAGAAGATATGCCTACTTAATTGAAAATTGAAATACCATGCCGACATTGCCGGCGAAACATCCGTAGAAGCAAAAAGCAAACCTTTCATAAATAATATTGAGCACTAAGAACTACATTCATATAAAATACTTTATAATGTCTCCCGCCACTATATATACACTAAATACGATGCTGCTTGTATATATCGAGACATTTACAAATATTACCGACCCACACTAATAAGTGCGTATATATTCACTATACTAAATACTACTACCTTCGTTTTGTTCGTTCTGATGTGACTTAAATGGGAAGAGAGCAGGGAAAACCAAACCAGAGGAAGTGAAGCATTTCGTCATCGTTCCGTTACTAAAAATCTGGCAGTGTACGCTGCTGCTGCTCTTCCCATAAACTACCTATTATATTATAGGCCTAATAGAAGTGACAGTATAAGATATCGTGTGCATTACATAAAAAGAGAGTGCTTAATACAACTACCGGATCCCTCTTCCTCTTTTCCTCTGTCATTCATCAGATACAGATCCCTTTTTGATTCCAGAGGTATGGCATTCATGATTTCATTATTAGACTTACATACTAAATGCTAAGCAACCCAACCTAAGCCAACCATGCAATTCAGAGACAGACAAAGTCACTCTCACTGCTACAAACGTTCATTCTACATAATAGCAATTCGTATACCAGATCTGTGTGCATGCTCGTAGACAGAAGACTGTATTTAATTTCATTTCTTACCCTTTCCCAGACATCCCTATGTTATAGTACATAGTTGACATTATCACAAGATGTATACCTAGTAATTATTTTTTCCACAGATAAAACTTTGTGCATGTATTTTCACTGCCCACCTTTCTCTTTTTATTAGTCATTTCATTACCATTTCATGATTCATTCATTCACTCAATGTTTAAATGTCTGTTGGGATGAAAGTGAATTGCTATATAACATTGAATGATGTACAAGAAACCATTTTGTGAATAACGTACATTTATTCATTACAATTAGAAAATTAGTAAAATTAAATTGTTGTAATATTTCTCTACAGCCATTTTAAGACTTTTTATAAATTTGTATTTAACACTGTATAATTTGTAATGTTACAAGAACTTCTAACGACCACTAATTTAATCGATTGATGATATTTATTGTCGACCCAATAAATCTACGGGTGGCTTTTTCGTATGTTTCTGTGTGAATGCTTGCATGCATACGGTACGGAGAATGAGTGAATTTTCAACCGGTTAGGGTTATTCACTCAAACGCTGTCAGCATTGGGAATGAGAAATTGACAAGCGAGTGAATAAAAACCGAGTTCACTATTCATCCTGAAAGGCAACTCTTCTAAAGTTCAGCTTGTTCCTAATTTCAAGTGCACTATATTTGTAGTAAGCCCATCCTTCTCATTCCGATAACGAACTTGTTCATTTTTTACCACTGATATTTCCATCTTTCGTTTTCATGCGTATAATATTCTAGATCCTAACAATTTTCCCTGAAAAATCATTCGAAAAATTTCAAAATAAAGATGGAGAAACCATACGACGGATGTAGTTTAAGAATATACGCAGTATTAGTAAATATGTAAACTGTTGAGGAAACGATATGGATTGTGAATATTAAGCTCTGTGCATATGTTAATGCACGTTGATATTTAGTAGATCTTTTTTGTCTCGCTAGTGTATGCATGTCTATATAATTATGAGTATAAGTGGTCATATATTTTAAGAATCAAATGAACCGAAGCCGTAAAAGCGAATGCGATATAAACAAAGTGTTAAGGCATTCGCAGGCAGCTGTGTGTTACTGTGTGTGTGTGTGTGTACGTGAGTGTGAGACGATTACGAGAACGCGATAATGAGCAAAGAAACTAGTAAGGCTCACACAAACACTGTAACTACACAGAGAGTATAAACTCCAACTCAATAATAAGATGTTGATCGAATTTCATTGGGTTCTTGAGAAAAGTTTGCGCTTCTTTGACTCGGCTGACTCTTTGGTTTCCTTCTGTTTGTATGAAGTCACATCATAGCTTTTCTTTAGTACTTGGCACAAGAAATTCGTCTGTTTCCACACACACACCGAGTATTATGAAGACAAGCCTTTGCTGCTGCTGGCTCATAAGAAGACGGATATAATACAGAGCAATGCTTTCGTCAGCATGTGAAAAGATCATGGAACATAAGTGTATAAGTAGTAAATTCAGTAGGTATTATTAAGACATTGGAGCGGGGCTGATTGTTCCTCGCTGAGAACCCATCATATCCTATTTCACTATCTGCTGCTTATCCATTATATAAAATTAGAAAAGTAGCTCGTATTGTCTGACAAGAGTTGAATTGTATCCGTATTGTAACGTAAGGAAGAGGAGAAAGAAAGGTGGCCTACTAATGTGTACAAAATAGTCTTGTTGTGTTTTGTGCCTGTCTTGTATTCTCATCTTTATGTGCCTGCATGTAATCGAATATGTTTTCTGTCCGGGGCTACAGATAAAATGTACAAAGACAAACGAAAGCACCGAGAGGTAAACCATCAAAAGGAACATGAACAGCCAGCAAAGGATCTTGAGTTGACTTGCCTTGATTTGACTCGAGATCCGTCATATTCAAGGAAGAAGAAGAAGAAGAAGAGCTGAAACATTCTTTCTCTTTCTTTACAGTCAGCAGCTGATGCATGTAATCCAAACAGTAGGTAATGCTATGCTTAGAGAATAATAGTCGATAAGTTTCTGATGTGCGTCCACATCACTGAGTCTACCCAATCGCTCTCTCAGAGACCTCACTGAACGTGTATCTATGAAAAGTTAACATTTAAGCGTAGTATGTACTTCGATTATTTAGTTCAGCTAAAATTCTCTAAAAATATTTCATTTCCACAATGCTGATAAATGTG